>JAFVLL020014581.1:0-16066 GCA_021397915.2 Tor tambroides | reverse complement strand
CTAGTTCCCGCGGTGCGAACACGCCAAAAAGTGGGTAGTTCCACAATTAGTTCGGGTACTATGAAAAGGTTCCTGCGGTGCGAAAGGCCCTTATGTGTCTATAGTCTTCTTTGAAAGATATTGTGTTTGTCAAGTCTATGTACCGTTCAGGAGATGACTCTCCTTTCCGGAAGACAGCTGATCAGCTGTGGAAAAAGCAATTGACAATACCATCTGTTAGAGAGGAAAGTTTCTCAGGAATCTGGTATGTGTTTGTTGAATTCCCGATTAATAGCACACTTTCAGCTGCAGCTGCTGTTTGGTTCAATCATTCTTTCATTCGTTTTTTTTCTCTTTGTTGCTCATATATATATATACAAACACCAAACCGATCCAAGAGCAGTCTGCACTTTTTTTTGTGCATTGTTTTCCACATAAATGACTTGCGGCTAGTTTATTTCTAAGCTCTAAGAACTTGAAACAGTTAAGTCCTAGTACATCTTAATGCAGCAATAAAACATTTGTAGCCATGCTAAACCACCAAGCCTTGTTTCTTTCCCTCCTCACTAGAGCGTGAAAAACAGGATTTGTGGGGTTTGCGACTGATTAAAAACAAGTGCACTTCTTTCATTAGTACTTATCAGTTAAAACCCCCCAAGTAAGCGTATTTAATAGTTTTCCAGTCCAAATGCAGGACATTAAAGCAATATGAACCTGCCAAATGGTTCGTATTTATTCAGGAAAGTAAGGAAATCCTCATGAGTTCAGTTGCTACAACAAAATGGTATTTTTAATCCTTTCCTGTAATTTTACGGTAATAGTTTCATATAGTCAGAGTGAATAATGGATGTCAGATTTCGCTGAATGTATTGTTATGGCACTTTGCTATTACAAGGAACACGAGAACACTTAATAACGGTCTGCAGAAGAGAGTATGTTACAACATTCGCAGTGACATCATGCTTTCTTCGGGAAGGAAACTGAGGCTGTCAGATGTTTCAGTGATTAGCGATCCATACCTCATCTGGCCTGGCACGTGTGCAGGGGAAGTTCGGTGCTTTTGCATCACTTTTGAATGGATGTGCTGCTTTTTAGATGCGTGAGAGTGATGAGGAGATGTTGTTTCTCTGATTACTGAAGGGCTGTGAGAGAAGCAGAGGTCCTGAGAGACAATCTCACACACACACACACACACACACACACACACACACACACACACACACACACAGATGCAGCGCTTCAGCACGTTACATTGCTGTGCAGTGAGGCAATGAAAGACAAGATCCCTCACAGCCAGGTTTCAGAGCGGCAGTTCACTCATCAGTTTAAAAACAGGCGGATTTGAGACGCCCTAAGAGGACAAGAAAAGAAGTAATTACGTATTTCTTTAGGTCTTGTATGGTTCTGATTGGCTCACCTGCATATCTACAGTCCTTGAAAGCACTGTAGTTGTTGTCAATTGTTGGATGTTTGTAATTTTTACACATAAACAAATAAAATAGACAATGTATTTTGTAAGTTAAAAATGCAAAAGACAATACTGAAGACTTTTTTTTTTTTTAAATATCTTGTAATCATTCGCTTCACTTTAAAATTCTTTTTTAGCTACTCGTGTGATATTGCTGATCTCATGATGAAAAGTTTTTTGCAAGACGTGAAATACTGTACGTACCAATAACTACATATCTCTGCAGTTTCCCACAGAAACACTAGACACTGAACACTTGAGGGGGTAAAACAGCGAGCACTTGTAATCATTTTCGTTATGATTACAGCTCCATATGTTTCGCTTTCTGGACATAACAAGCTTGCTCGGTAGCTCAGCCGACACAGAATTGGACTTGGGATGCGGAATTCTTGGGTACAAATCCCATGAAAAACATGACTCGTGATGAAAGAGCTGAAAGATGAGAGATCAAAAAACAAGCTACATTTACTGTGAACCGAGACACACAGTGCTGTGCTTCAATTTGAAACACACGGTGCAACAGGCTATAAAATTTAACAGGCTATAGTTGCAGCGTTTAATTTCCTAACATCAGTTGATATGTCTCTATTTCAGTTTTAGTTTTGATTATTTGTGCAGGCCCTTATTGTCACGTGTATGTGTCTGTTTAGTTCCATTTTGCCCTTATTTGGTGAGTTTCCTGAGTTCATTATTGGTTAGTTCGTGTCCAGCTGTGTTTAGTTTTTTTGTTTAGTTTGATTAGTATTTAAGCCCTGTGTGTCCCTTAGTCTGAGTTCCGGTATTGTTTGTCAAAGTGTGCTACGTGTGTTCCTGCCTGTCTTGTATTCCTGTGTAAGAAGATTAAAGTCTGTTTATCGCAATTCTCCTGCGTGCTCCGCGCTCCTTGCTCCAGCACAGTGGCATAAGCGTGACACTTATGTTTATTTTAATGTTACTTTAGATTTAATTATTAGTTTTTATGCATATATGGACCCTTTGTAGTTCCTTCATGAGCTCTGAACTATCTCTTTAAGATGCCAGGTATTGCTCAGGATCAGTTTGTTATGCCTAGATCTCTTTTGGCATGGAAAGTTCAGAACCTGCTGTTTGTTTAAATCACCTCTCACTAAATTTTTGTTTTCATTGTGTGTTATTTTAATCATGCAGTCATCATGCAACTGTATTGTGTCCACGCCTGCTGACTGTGTTTTTCCTGGAGAGCTGCTCTTGCTCTCCTGGACTCGGTGTCGGTGAGTAGGCAGCAATGGGCACCCTGGATCATCTGGCGCTTTGACCAGATGAAGTGATGAGGAAACTTCTGCACCAAACTTACTCTTTCCAACAGGCAGAACAAAGAATGACACGTTGCTAACCAAAGCCAAGAGGTTTATAATTAGCTGGTGCTGTAATTCAATATTAAAGGGATAATTCAGCCCAAAATGGAAATTCGGTCATCATTTACTCACCCACCCAAACCTGTATGATTGACTTTCTTCTGTGGAACAGAAGATTTTTTTTTTATCAGTGTTAAAAACCAAATGACAGAATTTTCTTTTTTTGGTACAATGGATTAATTTGCAACACTTTTAGAGTCTGTTGTAAATGATCATTTTATGATGTGATTTGTGTGCTGGATTTTCCAGATATTTATGTAACTCTGGTGCTTATTAATCTTCAAATGTAAATCCAAATTACAACATCTCAGCTGATGTCTGAATCAACACATCACGACACGTTGGCTTCTGATTATTTGATTAATTGTTTCAGGTGAGTTATTGTCGGATGGGAGGAGAGTATATTGTAATTGTGTTCATTTTCAATTTGACAATGCATTGCATTTATCTTCACAAGCTAATGAAATGCACACATTGCATGAACCCATAAGACTCGTTAATCTTTAAAACACAAATTTTGATATTTGTAATGAAACTTGAACGTTTTCTGTCCTGATTCACATTATATGTAAATAAAAGACTAAATGAAATTTGTTCATATACAAAGCTATCATGTTTGTTCAGAACATTTGGAATAAATCGCTTGACTCATGTGGATTTCTTTACTATCTCTACTATCTTACTATCTTTCATGTTGTCAGTGTTTTGGATGTTGAGTGAAGGGAAAAAAATCTCTCAGGTTGTATTACAAATATCTTCATTTGTGCTTTGATGAACAAAAGTCTAATAGCTTTGGAATGACATGATGGTAAAGGAGTAAGTGATGATATTTTTGAGTGAACTTTCACTTCAAGAAGAAAGACTGAAATAGTATTTTCTTGTAAAACATACTCCCATAATCTTTAATAATAAATAATGTGCTTGTATTCCATTTTAAACATAGTCTATAATTCACAACACACTACGTGTTCGTCAATATTTGAACTATTACTAAAGACTCTTCTGCTTTGATGAAGAATGATTAATGACGCTTCAAGCATCTCATCTGACAATCGCTCAGGAAACACCATTAGAGTTTTTCCTTCAATCAATTTATTTGTCAGCCACACCTGCTCCTTCTCCTCAGCTCTTTGGTGGGAAAATGCTTTTATATTTTGTCATCATCCTCTGGGAGAACAGGAGTCTGACTGCTGTAGACTTTCAGGAGAGCCACTTTCTGTCCAAATCTCACTTGGTTGTTATAATCACAAAAGGCTCCCAGGAAATATTTACATGATAATTTCTGTTACCTTAGTATTTTAAGGGTCAGGAAAATTTCCCGACAACATGATTACACTGAACATTTTGTCTGAGTGACATCAGTTTTGTGGCAATGACCTAAGAAGCATTTATAAACAATTAAGTGACAGTATTTCCTAATGTGAGTGTTGATGGGTATTGCTCTTTATTATTATGTGAAATGTTCTTGGCATCATGTCACAGGTTAGTTTGAGGAACAGAAATACAGTATCTTTTGTCGGTTCACATGCTCGGTTAATGAGGTAATGCGCTCTTGCACAACCTAATGTATAGACTGAGAGATGCTGGGTGTTGATGTGACTCGTTTCCTCCGGTGAGTCTCAGGTTTCGGCTGAATGATACGATCTTACCGTGCTCAATCAAACTTCCCACCATGTGCTTCGAATCTTGACAGCAGCTATGCGTGATTTGCCGTGGGAGACTGAAGTGTCCCGTACTGCCAGTTTAATGATAAGTTAGTTGAATCCTGAGTGAAATACTGTAGAGTGGGAGCCGTCTCTCCGCCTCATTCAACAGGAAACATGCAAGATATAATTATCACACATGAAAAATGTTTGCATTAGTATGACTCACCTTGCATGGAATTTGCCATAAATTAGTCCTACTTCAGTGGATCTCAGATACATTACAATGATACAAGATACATTACTCCGCTTCACGTCGTGGCATCACCACCTCGGGTGTGCATTATTTTTCTAATAATTCAACGGCCCGTCGTCAATTATTCCTTACTTTAAGTATATAATGGAGTTTTTAAAAGTATATTAAGTCAATAACATTACACACACACACAATACATATATACATACATTATAAAAATACCTTAAAGCATAATATAATATAAAGTATATTAATTATATTTATACTTAATATTAATGACTTTATATTAAAATTAGACTAGTAATATATAAGTATAAAACATATTTAATGTTAATTACTTAAAGTACTGTATAATTAAAATATATTAGTTGAGTTTACCATTCATATAGTTATATATAATTATACTGTTAATGACAAAGGATCAGAGTATATTAAGTATAATTTTATATATACCATATGAAATATGGAAAGATATGCATTTGTAACACTTTTAATTAGGTTCAAACAAGGTTCAGTTATAAAGATTCATTCATTAAGTTGTTCACTGTTTATTTGTAATACATTAACAAATGTCAATATATACAATGTTAAAAGCATACTAGTATGTAGAAGTGTATTGTGAATTGAACCTTACTGTAAAGTGCAAGTTATTATAGTGTCTTTTAGCTGTAGATAAGGATGATGTGTTTTTATGTGTGCGTGCAATAGCATGCATGTTCTTTCCTGCCGTATGATGTGAGTGGAGCAGGAGACTATTGCTCTTGACATTCATGTTTTGCGTGGTTACAGCCAGAGCCCTGCACCTGTGCTCAGACAGAGAGACAGGCAGGACCCCTGCTCCTTCTGGACACATAATGACAACAGTGACCTCATCCCTTATGACATCATGGGAGAGGCTGCGGGAGCCGCCGCACATAGCATATATGAGACCACCTCAGCTTGTGCAATTATTATAACACCACCAAATCCTCAAGAATTGAGCGTTATATGGAATCTCTGCACATGCTTTCAATTTTTGTGCGCAAATGAATGCATTAAAAACCCATTCTGAGGGAAACAGCCAAGAGATAAGGTCAATTTTATCCTGCCAAGTACAATTAAATGAGATGTTTTCATTGCTAATCTCCATAACCGTGTGATGAAAGCATTAGCATACTCGTATTGCCAAATATGAGCTTAAAGGGCAGGCGATAAAGGACTCTCAGATTTCATTATCGTCCACCACACCTTCTCCCTAGATGCTCGTTTTGTTCATCTGAACTGCATAGGACCAAAATAAGCATTTCTGCTCGAGAAGCAGAGAATCTACAGCTGAGATTGATAATGTGTCTCACAGGAAAGGTTATTGTGATCTTGGCTCACATTGTGATTAAGGCTGGAATGGTTGGGTAAAGAGTTAGTTTTGTTCAGTCTTTGGCTTTGTTTAAGCACTGTTTAGTCTGTCCTGAAGCCTGAGTGTCTGATTTTGAGAGAGCATTTAAAATATTCATTTTGTAAAAAATAAGATACTTTTCTGCTTCATCACACTGCTGGCACTGGTATCATAGCCTTGCAAAATACTTTTGAAGAGAGCTGACTGTGTGAAGATATAATGTAGATTTTGCAGGCTAAAAGACTATTTTAAATCTTTAAATGTTTGCATCAATATCCTCCTTTAGACGATAGTGGTCTCAAGTTTCACAATGGCACAATGTCCTACACCACCCAAAAGTCTTTTTGTTTTTTTTCTTCTTCACTAAGATCATTGTTTTGCTTTTCGTTTAGTTTTTTAATGGAAAAAAAAAACTTTAATTTCAAAATGTCTAAAAAGACTATGGACCAGATTTACTTAACAGTGCAAATTAGCGTTATAGCACAATTCGATAAAAGTGCCGATGGGAGGGAAAATTCTGCTTGTGATTTACTGAAAATGCGCACATTAAAGAACACAGACGCAGCCAGATCACTTCCATAATGACCAGCGCAATCTACCAAGAGTAGTGCAAACTACCGCCTGCTTTAAGACATGCTTTTTTGGGGGCATTAAATAATGGCGCAAATACCAGTAATTTGACGAGTGCAAACGTTAGTAAATCGTGTTGCGTGATTCATTTAATACTCTCCTCCCATAAATTTTGAGTCTGAAAGGGAAGCTCCTACAAATGCATATTCAATAAGGTCAGCGCTAATTTTTCACTGCGCGTCTTTAGTAAATCCTGACAGTACTATTTTAACGCCAAAAGACGGCTTGTGCTGGTGCAAGCTGTTGCAAGCTGCAATCTTTCTTTCTTTCTTTCTTTCTTTTTTGATGGTCATTTTAAGGTCATTTTATTTTTCATTCTATTTCATTTTATATATTTTTCACCTAATATATAAATGTCATTTTATTCACCAAGATCATTTTATTTTGTTTTATTTTATTTTATTATTTTATTTTCACTTTATATATTTTTCACCAAGATTGTTGTGTGTGTTTTTTGTTTTATTTTATTTTATTTTATTTTATTTTATTCACAACTTTTTATTTTATTGACAGCAATTTTATTATCAAAAAGTCCAAAAAGACTAAAGGTCACTTTATTCACAAAAGCAAACAAACAAACAAACACACAAATAAATAAATTTATTTTAATGTAATAACTTTTTGTATGTTTCTTAGTCATTGCACATGTGGAATATAGTGCACAAATAGGATGGGCTTTGGAAGAAACAACAACAATATCAAAAAGACCAAAAGGTCACTTTATTCACCAAGGTCATTATTTTATTTTATTTTATAAAAAATACGTTTTAGTATGTTTCTCAGTTATTGCACAGCACAGTCAGAATATAGTGCACAAATGGGATGGACTTCTCTCGTGATTTATAAAGGGTTTTATGACATTATTGGCATTTGTGAAGCGTAATGCTTTCCCTTTTCATTGAATGCTCTTAAAAGAGCAGCTTAGAGATTCTAAAAAAAAAAAAAATCTGTCTTTTGTAGACAGAATTTACATTCAGATGACATGACAGTGGACAGTTGATGACAGAATTTTCATAAAAGTTTATCTTTGGACAAAATAATGCAGTCTTCCAAAAGGAGCGGCATAAAAAGTCGTTTGAATACTGTACAATTGTGATGTTTTGGTTGTGCAGAGTAAAAGTCACTAGCTGTGACGTCTCTTAATGAGAGTATTGCCAGAGCACACAGTGTACCTAAACTCTGAAAACCAGCTGGAAAGATTTTAATTATCAAACTTCACTGGCATGTCATCTGTGGCAGCTTGTCCCTTTCTGTTTACATAGAATCTCAGTCAGGAACCTGGACATTCCTCATGAATGATGTAATGTAGATCATGTTAGGTGGGCCTTCATTTGACATAATTAAAAACATACATGTGAAATATGAGCACTTGATGTTTAATCGTTGCATTTGTTTAATAACGACAGCAAATGATGGTGCAGTATTACATATGAAATCATCAGTCTGTTTAAACTTCGCAATGACATAATTGGGACCATAACCAGTGGAGAACTAAAGCAACACACGATATACCTTTTTTTTCTAAACACACGTAACTATTGTGGTGAGTAATGAGTGAGAAGTTTGGCAGCGCCGTGAGAGAGCTGGAGACAGGTGTTCAGCTGACCTCCAGCATACATCTGCCAGACATTGGCGCTCTTCTGCTATATAAACTCCCTCTCCACCCAGTCTGAGTGCTGAAACACTGGGTTGCTATGGTGTTTTCCCACAGCATTGGGGAAACAGGCCAGCCCTGTTCAGGCACGAGTCCCACCTTCCAGCTCGGAGATTACGGCCTCTTTCTCGCTGCATTCCTCATGTGCTCTCGCTTTTTATAACATGGTCAAAGAAGAGCCAGTGAGTTAGATCATCTAATGGAGGAGAGCTGGTGGAGCTCTGCAGTGCATTGTGGGTGTTGATATTAGGGGTGAGTCATGTCTCAGAAATGGTCAGAGAATCCAAATGTGTTAGTCATCTGCAAATCAATCAAATCTGTCACATGAATGCTTATCTCAGTTCATCATAGGAAGATACAGTGTAAACAGTAAAAATGTGCAGTTGTTACCTTAAGGGTTTATTTCTACTTGATCAGACTGCATGAAATCACTTGACGAGGCTGTGTTGACATATTTACAGTTGAAAAGTGATAGTCAGTTTTGTTTTAGCACCTAATGTCACTCTAAAGAACATCTGATTGAACAAAATGCAGGATGAGTCAAATGTTTTTGGACAAAAGTATTGGGACACACCTCTTAATCATTGATCAGGCCTATTGCCACATTTACAAACATCTGTGAAAAAAAGGGTCGTTCTGAAGAGTTCAGTGAATTTAAGCTTGGTGCTGTGATAGGCAGTGAAGTCAGTTTGTGAAATTTCATCCCTGCTAGATGTTCCACGGTCAATTGTAAATGGTTTTATTGGAAAGTGGAGGCTTTTGGGAACAGCAGAAACCTAGCCACAAAAGGTAAAGTCCTCGAGTGCTGAGGTGCATGTGTAAAAGTTGCCAATGCTGTGCTGATTCCATAATTGAAGAGTTTCTAACTTCTACTGGCATTAATATCTGCACAAATATTATGCTAGAGCTTGATGGAATGGATTTCCATGGCCAAACAGCTGCATGCAAGCCTCACATTACCAACTACAATACTGCCCTACAAAGGCAAAAGACCTGTAAACTGAGAAAAATGACTTATTAATTATAGGTAGCACACTGGAAATTAGTAATGAAAATTATCTACATGAAAAAAATCTTGAGCTCAAACTTTATTTTTACCCCTATTTTTAAGTCACTGTACTCTGCTTTGCATTGTCTGTAAAAGTCACGCCAAGGCAAAAGGCAGTATCTTCCACATTATCAATATTTGGTTGCTGATCACCATTTACAAAATCATTATAGTAACACTTGTATAAAATCTAGTGATCATGGGCTATCTCATAGGCTATAACATAGAGTAATGTGACTGTATTGTTGGGTAACACTTTATTTTAAGGTGTCCTTTTTACACGTTACTTGTACTTACTATTATAATAACAATAAATTATGCATAATATGGGGCCTAATGGTTAGAGAGTCGGGCTTGTAACCTGAAGGTCGCCGGTTTGATTCTCGCACCGGCAGGAATTGAAGGTGGGGATTGTGAATGAACAGCACTCTCACCACCTTCGATACCATGACTGAGGTGCCCTTGAGCAAGGCACCGAACCCCTAATTGCTCCCCAGGCGCTGGAGCAATGGCTGCCTACTGCTCCAGGTGTGTGTTCACGGTGTGTGTGTGCATTTGTTCACTATTCACTGCTGTGTGTGCCCACTTGGATGGGTTAAACGCAGAGCACCAATTTCGAGTATGGGTCACCATACTTGACAATACGTCACGACTTTCATAATTACATGCAAGTAACCCTAAACCCAACCCTAATCCTAACCATATAGTAAGTACATGTAGTAGCTAATATTACTCAGTACTTAAATGTATAATTGCACTGTAACAATAAAGTGTAACCTATTGTTTTTCTGACCGTAATAACAAAAAAATTAAACATATGAGTAGATACTGTTTTGCAACCAATTATGTTCACTAACGTAAAAGGATGTAAGACATAGCCTAATTGCATTTGCATAGACTTGAATAGAAAACATCTCCGACGACGTTCATTGCCATGGATTTTATCGGGTTACAAGAAAAGGTAGGATATGGATTTAACTGTGACTGTTAGCTACTACTGATTTTATGTGTGACTGACCAGCTGTCACTGAGTGAATAATCTGCATTATAAAAAGAAAAAAAAAATTATGATTACTTATTGTTTCTCCTGGGCTTTTGGAAGCTTTTGTATTGAGAAAAAAAAAAAAAAAAAGAAAGAAATTGTCTCAAGATACTTATCCACATGATAAAGGAGGTCTTGAATGTCCCAAAAATATCAATAACTCATTTTCGATCAAAAACGAAGTTACGGTCTTTTGCCTTTGCATGGCAGCAAAGACAATACTACTGGACTTTGGAGCAAAGGAAACCTGCTCTGTGGTGTGATGAATTTACGCTTCTCTGTTTGTCAGTCTGATGGGTTTATTGCCCAACTTTGAAGGAACAGTTTGGGGAAGGTCTTTTTCTATTTCAGCATGACTGTGCCTCAGTGCACAAAGCAAGGTCCATCCATGGTTGGATGGGTTTGGTATGGAAGAACTTGACTGCACAAAGCCCTGACATCAAAACCATTGAAGATTGTGAGCCCGGACTTCTCATTCAACATCAGTACCTGACCTCACAAATGCTTTACTGGATAAATGGGCAAAAATTCCCACAGAAATATTCCAGACCCTTGTGGAAAGCTGTTATATCTGTAAAGGGGACCAACTCCAGATCAGTGCCTGTGTATTTAGAATGCAATGTCATTAAAGTAACTGTTGCTGTAATGGTCAGTTGTCCCAATGCTTTTGTCCATTTAGTATACATATGTATTTATGAAATATAAAGTTAATATAATGATTTAAAATGTTTAACACTAATGCATATTAAAGAATGAATGAAGGTTATATAGCTTCTTTATAGTGTGATTTCAGGTAAATTAGGACCCTTTTTTTATTACAAAGAGATGACTGTGAAAAATGTCCCAATTTACCTGAAGAAACACTAAAAGCCACAAAACTCTAATTTTGATTTCATTGGGTATTTAAAAGATGACATTCAATGGTGTGACCTAATGTTGTCAGGATGCTTCAGTTATTTTAAATAAGTGAGTTTAATAAATTTGTTAATTTAGATGTTAAATCTAAGACGTTTAGTCATCATAAATGTTGTAGAACTATAAATACTGATGTAATTGCTAGGGCAAATATAGAGTTAGATTTATCTGTACTGTTTAAATGTCTACAACAAACACTCATTTGTTACACCATTAGCAGTGATGTTGTGATTGTTTGCTTTTACTCAAGGGTTCTTCGCATAATTGAGTGACACTAATGGCCCATATGACCTCTCTTGTTCCCAAAGGCCTGTGTTGTTTAACAATTTGCCAACTGCTTTTAAATGCTCTTATCAGCTTACATGATCAAAACAAGAACTGAGTGCTCAAGGTTATGCATGTTCCCTTCAAGTGAAGTGGATTGAGTACAGTTAAAATGCCAAACTGTTACTTTTAAGCAAGTGTTTGGAGCCAAAAACAAATAGTTGGAGCACAGTGTCATAGATTATATAGACAGTTATTTTTGAATTGTTCAGAAGAGACATGCAAATCACAAGAGGCATAATGTAGGACCTACAGCAACAGACATTAACCAATACACATAAACCAAGTTTTTTTTGTGTCAACTCGTTCAACATACTTCATGACGGTTGCATGACTGTTACAGGCAATTTCTTACCACACTGACACAAATCTTGTTTTATTTAACTTTGAAAAATAATTTTTCACAGTTTAACTCATGAATACTTTGTCTTGAGACCATCTCACAACCCAACATACACATTTCTATCTTCGATCCCTCATTTATGGTTCACTAAGCAAAGCAATTCCTCTTGGCTGTTCCTGTTTTATGGTATAACTGTCAACAGAGCATTGCTCTTTGCATTGTGTTTGGTTAGATACAGTATCTCCCTCTTTGTATGCAATCTGTCACTTTCAAAGGCTCAATATACACAAACTGATATGATATTGTGTATTTTGACAGAACATTTATTAATATGTCTTGAAGTATGCTCTGAAAGGCTGAAATGATACGTGTTCTGCATCAGAGGACAATTCACAGTGTAGTATCAAAGATAAATGTTCAATAAATATGAAGAACTGCGCCTAGAGTTTAAAGCAATAGTTCACCCAAAAATTAGAGTTTGTTGAATTTATTCACCCTCAGGTCGTCGAAAATGTAGATAGTTTGTTTCTTCATCAGATTTGAAGAAATTTAGCATTACATCACTTTTCTCAGCAGTGGATGCTCTGCAGTGAATGGGTGCCGTCAGAATGAGAGTCCAGACAGCTGATAAAAACATCACAATAATGCACAACTATGACTCCAGGTTATAAATGAATGTATTGTAAGGTAAAAAGCTGTCCATCAAGGCATTTAAATTTCAGCTAAAATATGCGTCTTCTATCCATAACGTTGCTTTCTCCGGTGAAAAAGTCTTGTGTCTGAATCAAGAGAAAAATATGCACAGATCAAACACTGTTTACAAGCGAAAACAGTCAGTCCCAAACAAATATGTCATTGAATTTAGATGTGAGAGGACAACAGGGAATAGACTTTTTCATAGGAGGAAGCATTATTATAGATTATGGACTTGTATTTTGTCTGGAAGTGATGGTTTAAAGTTAAAACGTTTTAATGATGGATTTGTACACAGCTTTTCATTCCACAAGACGTTAATTGATGGCCTGGAGTCATGTGGATTACTTGTGGATTATTGTGATGTTTTTTTTATCAGTTGTTTGGACTCTCATTCTGATGGCACCCATTCACTCCAGAGGATCCATTGGTGAGCAAGTGACGTAATGCTAAAATTCTCCAAATCTGTTTTGATAAATAAACAAACGTATTTACATCTTGGATGGCCTGAGTAAATTTTCAGCCATTTTTAATTTTTGAGTGAATTATTCCTTCAAGCTGTGCTCTTTATTGTACAGAACAACATATTGCAGGTATTCAGCCATTACACATGTCTACATTTATGCAGTATGTGAATCTGTTTTCAATTTCTTTCAAGGGCAGAATATGTATTTTCCATCAACACATGCTCTCATGCAGATGAAGCTAATGTTCTGTTTGAATGATCCAGAACAGTGGCTGTTCTCTACTATGAAACGCATTACATTCTACATAAAATGCTTCTTCCACTCCAGCCATTGAAATTTTAAAGCTGTAATGCATGCATTTTCACATTTTTCTGAGTATTAGCCTGTCTAAATCAAGGTGTTGACATTTAAATGAGAAATGTTGGTGACTTGCAAGAGAAAGGTCAAGGCAAAATTGCGAGTGGACCTGCATGTTGTCACCTCTGAGAATGTTGCTGTTCTGTCATCTAAAGGCTTTATATAATTAGTGACCTCGGGGAGGCACATGGTTGTATTAGCATAGTTGTTTTGACAGCTTTTAAAACATCTGTGGCCATAGCTTTTTTTCGTGTGTGAGTACATTTCAGAGAAGGAAATTCTCTTTGTACCGTTGTTAAACCTCTTACAGATGTTGAGGAGATACAATCGGCTCTGAGTCACTTGTGTGTAGTAAAACAATTGCTATTTATTTGAAATTTACATTTGAACAGGCATATTATGCCATAGAGGCATTTGAGGTTGAACACTAATACTGGCTGAACAACTTGAAAGGCTTATGTCACATAACAACACACAGACAACTTCAGGCACTTTTATGATTTTATTTATTTACTTTTTTTTTTTTTTCTTAAAACAGATTCCAAATTTTCTTAGCGGTCACATTAAAACTGTTTTTTAAAATGCCCTTTTCAATCGCCTTTTATTGATTTTATTTAATAGAAAATGATACAATTGATTTTAATAAGATTGATTTTGTAAAATCACTTAAAAATAAAAATATGACTTATTACATATTTAAGACTATGTTGATCCATTTCATTTTATTCAGTGCATTTTAATATATTGTGAAATTGAAATTTCTATTCATTTTTAAAACATTTTCTCTACATAATACAGAATATTTACATTTTTTCCAGTTAAGCTGTAATTTTGTCAAATTATGAAAAATGTTTATTGTATTTAAGTGTATTAAGGACACATAAAATTCTATCTATAAATGAACCATAGCAAGGCAAAAAAGTTGACCATTTTATTCAAAGTGTTTAAAATGTAATTTCCATCACAAAATGATATTAATCACAATATATCAGATTGTGTTGTAAAATGATCATAAATTTAATGAAAAGAATTGGTGGACAAGTTAAACAAGTTAAACTAGAGTGTGATAGTCATAAATAAATGATCATCATTATGTCATAAATAATTGCAATAAATAATGAGTGAATAATGACATAATTTTCCTTTTTGGTTGGACTGTCCCCTTTTTGATGTCACAATTTAAACATGTTCATTTTGTCAGCCTGATATTAGTCTCAAAATGTGATCCAAACAGTTCCATCTTCTTTACGGAGTAATTAAAAAAAAAAAAGTTTCTGATGCATATGGCTGCAATGATCCTACAAACCAATTAAAGTCTGAAAATTAAAATCAAAAGCTGACTTGCTTTTGAAAATCAAAGAAAACCTTTTCTCTGGCAGTTCCTAAAAAGCTACATGTTAAATACTGCTGAATGCAGCACAGAAGAGTAGTACAAAATGCCATGAAAAGCCCTTACAACACTTCATTATGTCAAGTCTGAAAGGACATTGTGAGCAGTGAATGAGTAAGTGCTCTTCAAGAAAGTCCAAAACACAGTTTAAGGATCTTGCAGAATCACTCCCTTGAGCGGCCAATTAGAATATGATGGATGAAAGAGCTAAATGAAAACAGCAAGCCTATTATTTGCAGCATAGCACAGATTGGAATGTCAGCGGTCTTAAAGGCTCTTATAGAAACTTCAGTGTAGCTCAGCTCTTGATTAATGACTCAGGCCTGTCATGTAGCGAAAGGTTTTGAAATACTACTTCAGTATACGTGTATGTGAAACACAGTGACCCGAGCTCTCCCAGGAATCGGTGGGAAACACCTGAGCACATTTCCAACTGCAGCCAGCTGCTGCGGAAGTGCTACAATAGTAATTGTTTATTAGTTAATCTAATAAAACATAATGTGTTTGAGTTAAAATGTGTTTCTCCTTAGTTGTTATTGGAAGACTTGATACAGACAGTTCTATGCATGCATCAAATGTGAAGGAACTGTTTAAAACATTACTTAGGAAAAGATTGGGAATCCTTCCTTAGAGGAGGATGATGACTGTATAGTATTGTTTAGTGTGTTAATGTTCAAACGTGCCTGAGCAGGTCTCAGGTAGAAAACTGATATCAGTGATATGTTGCTCTTCATGGAGTCGACAAACTTTGAAGTTTGGTTCCACTTCACTAATGTTGTGCAATTTGACATAGAAAGCAATGATGACAGTCTAATGTGCAATTATTCTTCATGATGGGCATCAATACTGGAGCATCTCTCATAACTTCAAGGAATAGTTCACCAAAAAATGAAAAACCTTTTGTAAAATGTCTCAGTGGGTTCAGAAAAAAGACTCTGAGTTGCAAGATTTGAGAGAAACTCAGAATTTAGAGAAAGAAAGCCAGAAATCTGAGTTTATATATCTTACTCATGCGACTTTTTTTTTGTCATCAATTTTTTATTGTTGTTTTGACATCTTTTGACATACAGAAAAACAAGTATTTGAGACATAGTATGCTTCAGAATATACGC
>JAFVLL020014580.1:0-113348 GCA_021397915.2 Tor tambroides | reverse complement strand
GTCTCGTTCCCTTCAGGGAACCATGGTTACATACGTAACCTGAGACGTTTTCCCAGCAGGTCTCCCATCCAGGTACTGACCATGCTCAACCCTGCTTAGCTTCAGTGGGCAACCAGTCTTGGGCTGCAGGGTGATATGGCTGTGGCATGTGTGATGGACCACTTTTATGGAGCATTTGTAATTTTTGGAACTTAAAAGCTTTATTCAATGGAAAATACTGACTATGTCTTTTTGTGTTCCACTGAAGAAAGGAAATCAAATGCATTTGGAATGACATAAATGTGAGTAAATTACAACATAATTGTTTTGTTTTGTTTTTTTAACCAAAATGATTTCCATTAATTTGTGACTCAATTTAGAAAGGAAAAAGGTTTTCTTGACCTAAAAATAGTTATTGTGAAACCAAGGCTTGTCCCCAGGTTTATTTAAAAGGGTAGTTCAACCAAACATTGAAATCACTCTCATTTTCTCATCCTTGTGTTATTCAAAACCTACTTGGAACACAGAAAAGACCTTTTTTAAAAGTCTAATGGGACACTTTTATTAAGCCTTCACTCTTAAAAATAAAGGTGCTTCATGATGCCATAGAAGAACCTTTTTGTCTAAATGGTTCCATAAAGAACCGTTAACATCTGAAGAACCTTTCTGTTTCACAAAAGGTTCTTTGTGGTGAAAGAAGGTTCTTCGGATTATAAAAAGGTAAGAAAGAGATGGTTCTTTAAAGAACCTTTGACTTAATGGTTTTTTGGAACCAAAAATGGTTCTTCTATGGCATCGCTGTGAAGAACATTTTGAAGCACCTTTATTTTTAAGAGTGTTTGTGAGTTTTTTGCAGCTTGAAAGCCTCATTGTATAGAAAATAGCAACTACGTGTCTTCTTTTGTGTTCTACAGAAAGGAAACCAAATCTGTTTGAGATGACATGAATGTGAGTAAATGATAACAGAATTTTAATTTTTTACACCAAATTAATTTCCTTTAATTTATGGCTCAATTTAGAAAGGAAAAAGGTGTCTTCTTAGTCTAAAATATTGTTATTGTGAAATCAGGGCATGTCCTCAGTTGTGTCTAGTTCAGCCAAACATAAAAATAACTGTCATTATTTTCTCACCCCTGTGTCATTCAAAACCCACTTGATTTATTTCAGTGGAACACACAAAAGACATTTTGAATGTGTAATGGGCCACTTTTATGGGGCCTTTATTAAAAGTTGAAAGCCTTATTGCGTGGAAAACATCTTGTAGCACATTTCACCTTTTGTGCTGTACTGAAGAAAGAGAATGCAATTAATTTGGAATGACATGAACATGAGCAAATGATGACAGAATTTTGGGGTGAAAAAATAAATGGATGCTGCATTACTGATCCTTCTTCTCTTTGTACCAATCCCACTTATCAAATATAGTATAAGATTTACAAGGAAATCACTATGAAAGACCATATGGAAAATTCTGGGAAGGGTCACAAATGTGCAGATTTGTCGCAACATTTAATCTTCTTTTGTGAAATTACATATGCAAAGGCTGACACTGTGGGCAATTTCACTGACAAGTCAAGCTTTTTGCTCAAGAAAGCCTCATTTATTTATACATGCCAGATGCCTGGAAGTTTGTATTTTCAAGACAAATGAGATGGTTTTCTGAGTGTCAATAAAGAACACATCAGAATTTTTCATTTTTGACACAATAAAGTTCCTGCACAAGAGGTTCTGCTTTTAAAGGACCTCCAGGGGAAATACGGCGCCTGCATCCGCAATGTGAGGAAGTTGCGTTCTGAACACTCACAAGCCGTGCCTTCAGGGTCAGGCATCACCGGACATGCCATTCATCTTTCTAATGAGCCATATATCTATACCTCAGGTCATCTTTGGCAGCAAGCATGACACAGATCTGACAGCACCTGGAAGCCTGCTGGGATATTCTGGGCGAGAAGTTCAAAGCAAAAGAGGCTCAGGATTGAAGCTTTATGCTTTAGAGACTCAGCATGTGGAAAAGTCAAATCAAAATCCTCTTGGTCATTTTCAGATGTTTTGGGAGTGCTTTAAGACCCGTCGAAATCCGCCAATCCTTTAACAAAGCACATCCAGACTGGCACTCACACTTAAAAGGAGGAGAAAAGGTTAAGGACGGACTTGTGAAAATGATCTGAAAAGGGCACTGCGGGAAAAAAAGTGGGGAAAAGGTGATTTATATAGGACAACCTACAGTACACGAGTTGATCAAAGCTATTATGTCCCTGGGAATATGCGTCATTGGGTTTCAGACATGTTTGTCTGCAAGCACATTCATGAGCCAATGACTTTCATTGGCAGTTCAATTAATTTCACAGCAAATAAACAACCAAATTAAAGCTCTAATATGAAAGCACAATCATTTCAGAGAGCTCCATTTCCCTTTTTTCCCTGATCAAACAAAGCCAGGCAGTTCAGTTGTTACAAAGAAAGTGAGAACAAGTGAGGAACAGAGAGGCACTGAAACGCAGCTGACTGAAAAAATGACACAGTGGACAATGTATAATCCACTGAATCTTAGCTATTGAATGAAATCCCCAAATCCTGCTGAATCCAAATGACAAGGAGACTGAAGTGATGCTAGTCTTTGACAGTAATCTTACTTTTCTTTTCACAGCTTCTCTATATTTGGCAACTTAAGACGTCACAGTCATGATATTGAGTGCAGCAGGTTCTCAGCTAGAAGTGTTTTGCAGTGTTTTTTTGTTCTCTTGAATTCTTGAGAGAGTACAATAGTCAGCAGAAATCTTCCATATTGTTCAACTAATCTGCACTAGCTTCTTTGGATTGATCTCCTATCATTCAATGTCTTTGGAGTTGCTGGCCTCAAGCAGTCACAATCCTATTTTCCTATTACTAATTACAACAGCTTCTCAGGACAAAAAACTGGGACATCCCAGTCAAAATGTCTGCTTCAGAGTCTCTAAAGATTTCACTATGGAGTGATAATATTTACCTGCCAACATTGGTATAATGTCAGCACAACCTGGAGAAACTTTTGCTTAATACACAATACATAACAGAACTAGAATATTCAATTTCTAATTAATGATAACTATAAAAGACTGGGTTGCTTTTTCAGAGTAATAAAAAAGAAGATAATTGTGAAGAAATAAAATCACAATTGGAAAAAATCAGCGTGTGATAAGCTGCAATTGTAAGATTTAAGAAAGATTTATACAATGCATTTGTGAGATACAAAGTTGCAGTTACAAACAATAGTTGCAACTTTGAGATATAAAGTTGCAGTTACAAGAAATTAAGTAGCAATAATAAAAAATAGTTGTAATGGTGAGATATTTGCATTTACAAGACATAAGGTCACAATTCTGAGATATGAAGTTGCAAATGTAGATATGAAGTTGCAGTCATGAAAACTGCAAATTTTAAAAAGCAATTAAAGTAACAGTAGTAATATATCAAGACACATTTACAACAAATAAAGTCACAATTGTGAAATATAAAGATGAAATTATTAAAATATAACTCAATTGTGAGCTAAAATTGCAGTTATGAGATATGATGTCAGAATTATGACAAATAAAGTAACAAGTAGCAAGACACAATTATGACAAAAAAGTCACAATTGTGAGATATAAAGACATAATTACTAAAAAAAATAAGGCTGCAATTGTGAGACAAAGTTACAGTTTTCATATATGAAGTCAAGTCACAATTACAAAATGAAGTCACAACTGAGATATAAAGTCTTAGTTCTAAGTTATTAAATCACAGTTGTGAGATATGAAGTCTCAATTATGAATAATAAAGTCCCAATTGTTTTTCATTTATTTATTTGGTTATTTTACTTTGAGGCAGAAATTGGCTTCCGTAAATAAACAGATATTGCTGTTGGCCAATGATGGAAAAAAAGCAGTTTTCCTCAGGTGACAGGGCATATCAGATATCTCATGTTGTTTTAAAGACATCATTCATTTTAAACATTCATATCAGACCGTTGGAGCCAGATGTTCCCTCACTCAAGCCACCTATGACTCCTCATGGCTGCTTAACATGCAGCGTGGGTCTCATATCCCGACCCTTTACTCGCCCCCTCCAGCACCTGTTTTAATGGTTACTGCATTCATTCCACATTTTTTCCATGTACATCACACATTTTCTAATTACATTACATCCAACTCGACCCGCAACTCACGAATGCATTTTTTACGAGGCGGGCCTGTGGTTTGGTGAGGAGTGCACTCCAAACTCAATTCAATCCACAATGTCATTACGAGAATGCTTGTGTGGAGAGATAACAGTTTTCTTTTGGACCACTGTCTATTGTTCGGCTGCACAATATAACTGTTTTGAAGTTTAATGAACTGAAATGGCTCAGTGCGTAAACAGATGAGTGGAGTAGGCTTTAGACATTGTGCTGTCGCTGAACGAGAGGCTTGTTTTTCACACACAGTTTAGAACATTAAAGCAGCAGAAGGCCAATGAAGAACATGTCACTGACATCACAGGAAAACATACACTCTTATGTTGTTCGCAATTAAACGCCTCGACAGTCATCTGAGAGGAAATTAATTATGCGGATTCTAGATTTGCATCTTGGAATTTCAAGAAGTGACCTAAAGGTTGCAAACTTTCATGCATGATTAAAGGCAGCCATGAGTGTCTTATAAAGGCCAGAGAGCATGAAATCATGATATACAGTACAAAAAGGTGAAGATTATGCCATTAGGAGAGTTTATTATGAAAATAAAGTCATAAGCAACAAATCAACACCTTCAGATGTTCATCTACAGGAGTTTATGTCAACAAGCTCCTTTGTAAATACAGCTCTAAAATACACAAGTGACTTTGCATTAATCAAATAGGCCTGTCTTGCCAAATTTCTACTCGCATGCCTTTTGATCCTTTCATAAATTTTCAATTACTGTCTGATTGCCTCGGTTAACAAAAGATTGTTTATGTAGCCGCAAGCAATTTTTCTGATTTGAGATTTAAAGATGCCATGCAATCGCTTGATGAGTGCAGTTTTTGTCCTACTGAAACAGTAAGTGTGAGGGTGAGACATACTGAAAGGCTTGTCTTTAAAAAAATATATTAATAAATGAATAGCCAGTTATGTTATGTCATAGCCATAAATCATGATTTGGTACTTGCTAGTTGGTTGCATATGGACTGGAGGCAGGACATTCTTATTCTAGAGAGTATTTTATTGGACAAAAATCTGTGTATATCAGGATGACTCATCAATACAGATGTTTTCGTTTTCCTAGGTCTGTGAATTTTAAATATGTATATCTACAACAGTGTTATTTATTACTTAAATCCTGCAATATTATAGTATTTATATACTGTAATATTTTCAGTTTTCATTTTAACTTTAGTGTGAGTTTTAGTAATGTTACACTTTTTAAAATATTTCTATATAGATTTAATCATTTATATTTATAACTATTTATATTTCATATATTATTTATTAATTATTTATATTATTAATACTTATTTCAGTTAGTTGCCAATTCTGATTTTCATTTAAGTAATGTAAAATTAAGGTTAATGTAAAAAAATGTGTCAGATTTAGTCAGGGTGGCTAATTTTTCTCTGTAGTCCCAGGGCAAAAAAAAAATACCGAATACATATTGGAAAAAAAATCAATACGTATATACAACTTTTAACATTAAAACCCATATATGTTCACATTTTTGATTTGACAGCAACCATAATTTTAAATTTTTTAGTGTTTACGTTTTTCATCTATTATTTGTTATTTTAGTTCATCTTTATTTCACTTACCAAAACCAATTTTTAATAGTTTTATTTTAGCTGTAGTTACCAGTAACACTGATCTGCTGAAAGTGAATTTTAAAAGTAAAAACACAAGCATCCAGAGATCCTTAAAGCAAAGGGGCATGGAATAAAAGTCATTTCATGATGTTAGACAAAAACAAACCATACATGCAAAGGAAAAACAACAACAACAACAAATCCATCTATTCCTGTGCAAGGTAATTCACATATGATCTTTTTCTTTTTGTCCCTGATGTACCGTGATAGTATGGTTGTGCTTGTTCACATTATGCCCATAATGTCGGCCCCTACTGTGATGGGCATAACTGCAGGAGTTCAAGATAACACTTTACAAGAAAACACAGCTTCTTCAACTGAGCGGTTTGCAGGAAACAGGGAAGATAATGTCTGTAAAGCTTTGTCATTGTTGGAACAGATGCTCTTGCTGCACCGTAACACCCAGACTGTCTGTTAACACAGCATGACACAGAACGAGAGGAAGAGTTTGCTGCCAAACATGCTTCCTCATTTGCATTACACTGACAAGAAAGCTATTACATGCCATATAATGTATTTGCAATGACTGATGGGCTCTATACAACACAACGAATAATAAATACAAAAAACTATAATAATTTCTAATGAATTAGTGTCAAAACTAAAAACGTTCACCTTATATGGTTTAAAGATTTTCTGGCTTTTAGTTATAGTTTGTTAGCTTTGAGGTTATCTGTTTGCTGGTGTACTCATAAGCACTGACAAAATTTGCTTTAAGGAGATATTCCAATATACTGATGATGACCCATGTCGCATTACATAGATTTTGAGCAGTAATCGGCTTTCCTGAGACGGATCCTAATACCATGTGCAAACAGGGTCGTAGAGTGTAACTGCTAATGACTCATTTTTTATTCAAAAATGTATATTCTTTGTTGGCCATAAAAGCAGTGGAATTTGCAACCAATTTGGTCTGTAGAGCATGAAGTGTTCTCATCCAATTAGCAATGAGGGTGCTGCAACCTCTCCCCTCCCTTCATTAATCTGTCAAGCAATTACCCTGCAGCTTTGGTCTTGCAGTTAGTGTAGGTTGACTCTATTATGCCGCTCTTCTGGTCAGATCAAGAATAGGCTTTTCTATGTGGACACACACAGTGGCACAGTGTGTTTCTATTGGGGTTCTCTTCACTCATCACTCTGGAGATGAGCAAGGAAACCTTCGGTAGCATTCTGAAAGAGAATGGGGGAGGGACTGTAAAAGATCTTATTACAAGGTAATGGTAAAATAATCAGCATTATATTTTATATTATATCATTTTTTTAGCGTTTCTTTCTGTAGTTTAAATAATTATGCCAGTAGGTGGCGACAGTGGTATTTATGAGTGAGTAAATTAATCATTCACTGAACTGATTTGTTCAAAATACTGATTCATTCAGGAATGAAAGTGGCCCTGTCCTAAATCATACCCTAAACCTACACCCTTGAGGTCTTCCTCTGCTGTGGAGCTCACCATGGACACACTTATATGGCGGCCATTGTATGTCTGCAAGACCATAAGTGCACATGAAGTGTGCCATTTGGGACAGGGCCAGTGATTGGCAGCTTCTGAATATAATTACCTACCAATTAGTAGATGAAAAACAGTATGTGGAAAGTAGTATGTTTAAATTCAGAATATTCATAAAGCAGTAGGCAAAATATACCCAGATGACCTACTACTTCCAGAGAGATTCATAAGTGTGCATACGGTGGACACTACTGTCCCATGAGGCCACGGGGGAGGTTTCATGGAGAGAAGAGATGTGACAATGAGAAATCACATGACAATAACAAAATGAATAATGTAGTACACTGTAAAAAACAAAATTCCGTAAAATTTACGGTAAAAAAAACGGCAGCTGTGGTTGCTGGAATTTTACTGTAAAAATAAGGAAGCAACATTTTTGGTTATACGATTTTAACTTAAATTTACAGTTAAATACCATAATTTACTTAACTGATATAATGTTAATATACCAACCTACTGAAGTACTGAAATCTGTTTTGTACCTTTGTAATACACTGATAACCACCAAAAGCAATTGGTGATGAGAAAGTCACATGATGAACCAAAGCCCATCACAAGCAGCTTTTAAATAATAACATATATAGAAGGTGCACAGTGTCATTCACACAAACGCTAAACACCATCATGGTGACACACATGAAACTGAAATAATGCAATAAACATTCATTTAACAACATTAGGTGTAACATACAACCCTAATGTACAAAACTGATAAGAAAAAAATAAGACAAACATAGTTATTTCAACAAAAACACATCAAATTTGAAATGTAACGCAGGGAATTCTGGGAATGTCAATTTACATATAATGTCCAATACAGTTTTTCACCGTATATAGTAGGGGAATTTACCATTAACCATTTAACAGGTTTTTACTGTAGCATTTTTACAGTCTTTTACCATAAAATTCACGGTCATTTTTTACAGTGTATGGCCTGGATTACATTTATACTGCACAAGTCATGCTATATACAATGTATTTTTTTAAAAAGTCGCAAAGTAATTACTTATTCAAAAGAAGTACCTACTCAGAGAGAATGCACATTTGGATGCAGCCTCTGTCTTTATAAGTAAATAAATTAATAATTCACTGAACCAGTTTATTCAAACACAATAATTTACTGTCATTATGAGTGAGTCACTTAATCATTCAACCAACTCATTCATTCAAAAACACTGATTTAGGTCTGTCCCTACAGCCTTGTGGGCAGCGCGCTGACATATGGCACCGTTGCGCTACGGACCTACCGAGTTTGAATCCTAGCTCGTGGACCTTTCCCGGTCCTGCCCCTTTCTTTCTCCCACTTGGCTTTCTGTCTGCTCTACACTGTCCCTATCATACTAAAAACAAAAATAAACCTAAAAAAACCCACTGATTTATATAGTAACAAAACAAGTGTCCGAAATTGCATACTGTCTAGTAGGTACTACATTTCTTTTTTGCCTACTGTTTTATGAATACTATGAATTCATAGTATAGAGTATGAAAGCAGGCATAGTTGGACACAGCGACTGTCTTTATAAATGAGTTGATGGAACATTTACTGAACCAATTTGTTCAAAATCACTGATTCATTCAGGAAACACCACTATTTATGCACCTCGGAGATGATTTCTGCTGTCAAAAATATAAAAAATAGACAAAGTAACTGGCAATAGTGTCTCTAAAATGTAAATTACTCAATATTAACATCTTATTTTATAACTGTTGAATAAAATCAATATTACACGAATACTGAACATCAGTCATGTGACATTTCTTAATTAGATTATATAATACAGAAGCACCAGTTTGGTTTACATACAGTATTTCCTAGTCCACTGGCATTTTCTGATATTGTGGCCAAAGGGAAGCTTGACATTACTGAAGATGCTTAACTAAGGATTATATACCATAAAGGGCAAGGTGTTTTAATGATTTGTATAGACATGGTTTATTTGTATCCATCTGCTGCAGCTTGTACTTATATCAGACACACTGGTTTTCACACCTCTCTCTTTTCAGACCCCAGTCCCCTCAAGCTCGGGCTACAACCACACACTCACTCATCTACCACAGCAACAATTACCCCGTTGTCAGAAAGACACATAATAATCATGTAAATTAGCCAGTGCTGTTGGACTTGTCGTAGCATCTATTTGCCTCCGTTAACACCAGTGCAGCAAAAGTCTATTATCTTCTAGAGCCAAAATGGCTGCTGGCCAATTTGGATGGTAAAGACTGTGTTTTCTACAAAAGACTTGATGAGACACATATGAATTATTGAAAACGTATTTGCATGTAGAGCAAAACTCTAAAGCACAACAAAGAAAGTGGCTTATTTTGCACTTCTGCTTTTTTTCCCACACCTGCAATGCAAAACTTTCTGTACCCTTTGAAAGAATGCAGCAGAGCCTAATGAGTAATCATCTGCTACTAATGTCCTCTGCAGGGAGTCTGGCTTAATAAAGCCATGATGGGAATGTGGAAATGAAATACAATCTAATTAGAGCTGATGTGGGAATCTGACACATCACCTGTGATCCGGCATCCATCATTTCAATAGGTTTGCATGCGGACAAGGACAACTGTGAGGGCGTCAGTCGGTTTTCATTAAACAGTACTCCAAACTCATAGAGGTGAGTGTTGTTTTTTCCTCCACTGTGTGTCTCATCTTTAGACATCTGTTGACTGTTAATGGGATTGTGCAGGGCTTTCCATCCATCATCCACAGCCGCACTGTGTCCTACCATCCCTGAACAGCATCTGTGCTTCAGTACCCAATTCCATGAAGGTTTTCACGCTGGAATACTTCCAAACTAACCTGGAGCCATGTAGTATTTACCTCAGTGCGCTTGGAACAGACGCGCTTGGATTTGAAACACAGAAACGTGTTATTGTTTTTTCATTTCTGTCAGAGTTTCAAATTTTGCATCCGGCAGAGTTTGCCAGAGATTAGAAATCACAGGCGCACATGTTGAATGCCTCAGTCTTAGACAAGGCTTCTGACATTTGAAGACACGGAAAATTGGCTTGTTTATGGAATCGCAATGACTTGGCAGACAGCAAAAAGTCTGGAGGAAATGCTGCAAAATGATAAACAAATATAGTACAAAAACAACATTTTGTCGTCGAGACATGCAAGATTATCACCTCGTCGCACAATTATCTCACAATGTGAGATTTTCAATGCAAATTACTCCTGAGGAATGTTTCCTCCCACTTTTCAAACACAGCAAGCTGCTTGACATTTCCCTCTGAGGGAAACCCGACACTCTGTTTTAAATCTGCCCAACAATATAAGAAAAGAGCCTCTATTCAGCTTTTATCTGGCACTAGTGATTCACAGTGATGGTCCGATAACATGCCGTGGCATTTAGTGCCCCCATGGCTCAGCCATGGATGCCAATGGTGGGCTGGAGAGCCTTCGATTTGCCTAGTGAGGTTAATACAAAGTGACAAGATTTTTGTCTACATTCACTTGACACATTTCTTCCAAGCAGGGGTCTGTCAACACATCGACATGGCAGAATGACAAAAACAAAACCAGCCAAAAATACCTCCAGTCTGGTTGCAAGCAAATTGATTGAACAGAGCAAAATAATATAAGAGACCTTCAAAAAGCCCTTATACCTCAAATCTCTCCTCAAGTTTAAGAATTTAAATAAATACATTTTTACTTTTTTATTTTTCAAAAATACATTATAGAATACATTTAAATAGGCAATATGCATAACATTAAAAGCATTTTAGATTAGAATTAAAAACATATTAATAATAAAATATTTCATATATTTTGATATACAATATGGTGATGTTTTGACTTTTTTTTACATCTACATTTTTATTTTTTAATGTTTTTATTTTTAACTTTCATTTTTGGTGCAATTATGTATTGCATTATTGATTTTAATGCAAAAGGTTACTTTTAAAGCTTGTTTGTGCGTGTATAATGTCTAAAATATAGCATAAACATTAAAAGCAGCCATTTTACATTAGATTTGAAAGCAAATTAATAAAATAATTAAATCTAATTTAAAGTTTGTTTTAATTAAATATAAAATGATTGGTTTTATGCAATGCTTTTTAAATATATGAACAAAAAATTAATAATAAAATATTAAAAGTAGGATTTTTAAAATAATTGTTTTGTAATAAATTTAACATGGTTGGTTTTAATGCAATGCATTTTAAAAAGTTATTGCCCTTTGATCTTATGTATATTATGCCACGTAATGTCACTGAAAATCAAAATATATTTAATTTAATAATTTCATTTCATTTAAATGTATTTAATTTATCAAAAAAGGAAGTTTATTTATGTTCTAACAGATCTATGGGACCCTAACTCAAGAAAAAATGTTGAATGTATGCCTGCTACCAAACAAAAAAATGCTTCCAGATAAGGCTTCCACACATGATCAAATGTTTTAGTTCACATCTAATCATAATACAACATAGCTCTGAAAAAGCATGAGCATACAGTAATTTTTCTGTCGCAGTGCATAAGCACTGTGACAAATCCAAACTATTTTTATCCCTCGGGGACACTGAAACCGTTATTGCCAAAGTAATTTTCTTAAAGAGTATCATCTGATAGGAATCTTTGTCTGGCAGTGCTGGCAGTTCTGGACTTAAATAATTATTCCCACTACAACCTACACAGGAACGGAGTCAAACCGTGAGTGATGCTATCCTGAGAGTAGGTAATTTTTAACTTGATACCAGCCTGGCTCTGTTTCACAGTTGTTTCTGAGCCAAAATAAGAGCATTTCTGGTTTAAATGAGATTCTCATTCAGAAAACACCATCAATAATAACATAATCCACTCCACAAGCAGCAGAACCATAACTCTAAAGGAAAAGACTGGTCATTACCCGAATCCTTGTGGT
Source organism: Tor tambroides (assembly GCA_021397915.2). NCBI lineage: Eukaryota > Metazoa > Chordata > Actinopteri > Cypriniformes > Cyprinidae > Tor > Tor tambroides. Next base: position 101,158 of record JAFVLL020014580.1, on the reverse strand, counting down.
TGTACTCTTGATTGGAGATGAGAAAGAGGAACTCCTCACAGGTGTTGTGGTCCAGCTGTGGGCTGTCCTGCGTACAGAGGTCAACTATGAGAGACACTGCCTTCTGACAGATCATGTCATGCCCCTTTCCAGCAGCAGTCATGCTCCCTGACGCATCCTCTGCGTTACTGGCTCCTCCAGCGGGATCTGAACACACCCCCTCTCACCCACAGCGCCGCTGAAGCAGCCACATGAATGCAAGTTTCTCCTGCTGCTGATTCTTATTGTTCCTCAAGTGCATGTGCAAGAATGTGTGTGTGACAGTTTTTGTTTGTGTATTTATGTGGGTGTATCATACAAACGTGTTTGTGCAGTGCTTAATGATTCACTAACGCCCCCAGGTATTCCAGAGATGGCATTATTGCATCACATTTAATCTCAAGATCCACAAATGAAATGCAACAAATGAGTCCAGCGGCGCAGAAGGGAGGCTGTGATTATACAGCGCTGAGCATCTGCTTCCTTCAGCCCCTCTTTGCTCTCTGCACCCCCACCCCACACCAATCCCTGCGCCCTGTAATGAAAAGCCTCTCATTATGACCATTGGGCTTGTTTTTCTCAGGTCGATGTGTCCCTCAGTGCCGCCTCCTCCTCCTCGGAGCCTGTCCTCAGAGATCAGAGCCCTGTGTGCATACGTGTGAGCAGAGGGAATAGTGTGTGCTTGTGTATGTAGTATTTGTGTCTTTAATGACACTTCTGTAGAGCGACTATGTGGATGATTCATTACTCTAATTTCTGTTTTATGACGACTGTAACTATATGTGGCTGTTTGTAGTTAACTGTGTTTACATATTCACTGCGGATGTGATATATGGAGATTTTAATATGTTCAGAGCACTCAGTCAACAGCCGTATTAACTTCATGCAACTGAACTGCCAAGAGGAATCACCATTATGGGGTGTTTTGTATTTGTAAAGAAAAACAGATATGAAAAAAATTGTGTACACACATTTATAGAAAACATAAAACATGAAATGCATATTATATACACTACTCGTCAAAAGTTTTTGAACAGTAAGATTTTTAATTGTTTTTTTTAAAGAATTCTCTTCTGCTCACCAAGCCTGCATTTATTTGATCCAAAATACAGCAAAAACAGTAAAGTTTAGAAATATTTTTACCATTTAAAATAACTTTTTTTTGTTTTCTATTTGAATATATATTAAAATGTAATTTATTCCTGGGATTTCAAAGCTGAAGTTTTAGTATCATTACTCCAGTCACATAATCATTCAAAACTCATTCTAATATTCTGATTTGCTGCTCAAAAAAACATTATTATTATTATTATTATTATTATATTGAATTTTTTTTTTCAGGTTTCTTTGATGAATAGAAAGTTCAGAAGAACAGCATTTACCTGAAATATAAATCTTTTGTAGCATTATAAATGTTTTATCATCACTTTTGATTTAAAGCATCAAAAAAATTTAAATTTAAATTTAAAGCATCCTTGCTAAATAAAATTATTAATTTCTATAATTTATTATATATATGTGTGTGTATGTATGTATATATATGTATATATGTGTATACAGTGCTTTGCGAAAGTATTCATACCCCTTAATTTTTTTCACGTTTTGTTATGTTGCTACCTTGTGTTAAACTGCTTTAAATTGCTTTTTTTTCCAACAGTAATCTACACTCCATGCACAATAATGGCAAAGCATAAAAACAGGTTTTTAACATCTTTGCAAATTTATTAAAAATAAATAACTTAAATGATTCCATTGCATAAGTATTCTTACCCTTATCTGGGACAGTTGAAATTTAGCTCAGGAGCATTCATGTTGCTTTTAGATGTTACTACACTTCAAGTGAAGTTAACCTAAAACTATATAGACAATTCTATAATACAAAACAAATAATGAAAAATCTAATGCACTAATGAAATTAAACACACACACATATTTAAAAGGATTTCTGATTTTTGGAAATATTCTGTCCATCAAAGCCTCCACTGCACCATTACATTGTAAAAAATGTCACCTTACTAAAACTGACTAAAGTTTAATTGCAGCCTTACAAAAAACATGTTGACCAGCAGTGATGAGTTCACTGCACTTTTTTAACACTCTGAAATTAATTGCTGATGACAATCAAGTTAAAACCCATAAAATCAAGTAGAAATGAAATTATTTTGACAGCTTGTGGTTAAATGGACTAAAATAAATATGAGATTAACAAAATCTTACATAAGTACTGTGTACACACACACACACACACACACATTATAAATATTATTTTAAAATACCACTTTAAATAAAAATGTACTAAATAAATTCTGAGAAAAGGGCCAGGTAAATTACAGTCTGGTCAGGTAAACTGCAAGAAAATTAAATTAATCTGATATATTTCACTCCATTTTGTGACACACACCAAAGAGTATGCAGTGTGAAATCATTCACTGATTTCAGCACTAATTCAAATGATCCATTTCTATATTACTTTGATAATTATATACACGCACTACACAGCTGAATCTAAATTCATGCAAATAAAATAAATAAACATACACATGCAGGGCTTCTAAAATGAATCAGATTCCTAAAAGGCTTTGTACAGTTCATTAAATACTGTGCAGCTGAAAAGAACGAGTTTCGTTGAATTAAAGATGTGACACAGAAGTAGTAACTGCTTGCTAATTGACATCTTAATTTACTGCTTATCCTCATCCAGACTCCCCTGATAGTCCGGTGTTGCCCTGTTTAATAAGAACATCAGCGTCAGTTTAGTCTAAGGCTTAACAAAGCCGTTTGTTTAGACTGATGCATTCTTCTTTCTTCATCTGCACTGTGGCCCCTGAAGGGTCAGATGATACCTGTTTCTCTATAATAAAGGGTTATTCCATCACATAGAGAAATTATTAGATAAATACCTCCGTCAGGCAATGGTTACAGAGTGCTATAGGGTAAATCATCATTTTATTACTGTGCTATGCTTTCCAGATATCACAGTGTCATGATTAGACAAGCAGACCTATAATTCTTAGTTTTATGTGGCTCAGTACTTGATGTTTTAATAGCACGGCATCAATAAGAAATAATACTTAGTCAGAAAGAAGGATGTTTTTCGTGATACTGAAATGGTCTTCAGCAAAGGCATTTTTGGTCCTGTAGACTTAAAAAAGAAACACTTTTCAGACCATCACTAGCTTGTTTAATTTGTCTACAAACAGTATCCAATAGTGTACATACAAACAAAGAAAATTTGTCATTTTTCCTTAAAGTTCCACAACGGTTTCATTTCCATTACAACAAATGTGATATATTGTGTTTACTGGCAAAAAGATTACAGAAAAAAAGCAATGAAAGCAGTTTTATTGTCATCTTCATATAGCAAAAACAAAAATAGTTGGATTTAATGATACTGAACACATGAACATTGAAAAAACACCCAAATATGCTATAATATTCTGTAACTGAATCAGAATCACCACTCCAGTACCATCATCAGCATCATAAACCTGCTTTTGGCAATGACATGTTTTCCACTGAACTCACAGGGTTAAGCAGGTGCTCACATAAACTTTTTTTTTTTTTCTTTCTGCATCATTAGATTGTTATTTCTTCTGGCTGCACTGATCTGATTGTGAAAAGCGAGGGATGACAGGCGTTAGAGACTCTGCCACAGAGGAATGGCTGAGGTGACACTTCGGTTATTCATGCTCCTTCATGTTCACTAATTTCCTCCAGCAACTCAAATCACTCCGTTGATGCAATCTCAGCCTCTTGCCTACAGCCTAAACAAAAGTGAACTACACCTTTTCATTAGGGCCATTTCAGCTTAATAACCAGAGGCTAATCAAAAAAACTGAGTGGGTCTGATTACAATCAACATTGGATTGTTGATGAAATGTTAATGTTGTGATATTTCAGAATTCTAGGAATTTGCCATAACTTGATTAGATTTAGGGCCAAAAAACTTATTTCTTTACCATTTATGATGTTATTTGTAGCCCTGAAGCAAATGAATTTGGGGTTTATTGTAAAGCTGCAAGTACCTGCTTTAAAAACATAGACGCAAACCATAATCTCGATATTGATTCAGCATCTCAGGACTTTATTGATTCAGCATTTTATCTGGAAGGATACATCTCTGTGATTATTTTTATTTGTACTCACTTTTTTTTAGCAGAGAGACACTATCAATCAACTCCAGTCAAGCAGAACAAGATTTCAACAATGGGGAATATCATACATTTTGGTTAATTAAATGAATTTTACCTGTGAAGTAATTTTTAAAAACATTAACAGACCAATATGTTGTAGTGTAAAAAGCCTACTCTCTCTCATCGTTATATTTTCCCCTTACCTTTTTTAAAGGTGTAATTCACCCCAAATTTAAAATTAGTCATTATTTACACACCCTCATTTCATTTCAAACATAAATGATGATGGAACACACACAAAAAGAATTTTAAATTGAATTGAAATGTCAATAGTATTAAACTTTTTTTTTTTCAAAAAAGCCTCATAAAGAAATGTAATGACATTCATTTAAGTGATCTATACTGAAAGAAATGGTGTAGAAATCATTTTCACTCAGAAATTGCTAGTAAATTTCACAAACAATTACAAAGCAATGGCAAGTAACACACAGAATTGCATGTGACATTTTAAAGTAGAAAAACTGAAATAGTATTTTCTTTTAAAACATACTCCAATAATCACTGTGTTATTTACAACTTCAAAAAATAGTTTTTACATTAAATACTAGTGATTGTGCATGGACCATGGAAATATTTATATTACAGTACTTGGAAAAATGACCTCTTTTAACTATTATATCAAAAATTGCTCCAAAATTCTGTCATTATTGTCCTATTTTTTGACCCAGAAACTACTCCAAATAGATTTTTAGTTCAGATAACTAAAGTTAATTCCAAGAGTTTGGAGTTTGTCCATGAGCGGTGATGAGTCTCTGAAGTGACAAGGCCGTACCTGCAGGTGCAAAACTTCTCTTTCTGGTTGTCGCATGGCATAAGAGCCTGCTCATTCAAATCATGTTAATCAAGGACTGTCTAATGCTACAGATAGAAGTGCTGTATGTGTTTATAAACACACAGAATGCATTTTGTTCAAATGGAAGAATATGATGTCTAGTTAATTTGTGGCCCTATGAAACCAAGGGAAAAATAGGAAATATGACATCCATAAAACATAACCATGACCATCAGCAAATATAACTCAACCCCAGAGGAAGTGCATCCAATTTTAAACAAAGCTTATAGGGAACCATGCAGTAACTTATTGGAATTACATTTTCTCTATCAGCTTCATAAACCTCAGAGGAAGCAATGGATAAGAGGGCAGCCGTTTCACTCATCTTCTGCCATCATATCACATTCTAGGTTTATCAAAGCATCACATTTCCAACACTATACCTTCATTACTGTTGAACAAGGACATTTCTTAGAGGTTACATTTGATAGCATAAAACATGAGCCTTCATCTCGATTACAAGTTGAACCCTGTAATCAAACATCTCTGCCTGCATGCTAATTAATTTCCCTTAATAGGCACCTCTTGGAGGATAGAACATATTTCTGATAAAGTATGTTGTTTCCAGCTTTGTTTAATAGAAATGGGTTAAATGAAGCTTTATTTTAATTAAACATTACACTTAAGTGAATGGCTTAATGTGAAGGTGATTTAAGAAGGTACAATATTAAGAACACAAGTTCAAATCAAGACCATGTTAGCATAAAGATAGTTTCACTACTTGGCCTTGATCAGTGGTTCTGGTCTGGTTTCGCTTAAGGACCCAGATTTTACATCAAATAATGATCCAATACACTAACAGACTTATTTGCTATCAACCTTATTTGCCATTTTAACATCAACTCTGATTATCAACATTCTTCAAAACATCATCTTTTGTGCTCAACAGAAGAAAGAAACTCATATCCTCTCTGGGTAAAAGGACTGAAACACAACATGATGGTTGAATAGACTGAACATGAACCTGACAACTGCATAAAGCCATAAACAAGCCATATTATCCATATAAGTGATGCCAAAATACAATAGAATTACCACATTAAAAAGATTTAATTGGATACACAGTTTCGGATACATATTGATTCAGGTAAAGTAATATAACTAGTATGCAAAATTAAAATTTAGGTGCAATAGTATTAACAAGTAGCGTGAAATATTCAAAATCATAGCTACTTAGTGAGTAACGGATACAGCTGGCAATTTCCTTTCTCCTGCACAGTGCTTTAATTTCAGTCCGAAATGAAACAGGTTGTACACAATCAACCTTTTTGATAAGAGCAAAATGAAAGAGAAGAGCATAAATCCAAAAGGAGATCACAGAGATGGCTGGAATGCAAATGATGTGCTGCTCTTTAAGGGACGCCAGGCACTGAATATTAGCCTCAAAGACAGAAGCTGATATTGAGGACACAGACTGGTCACCTGTTGCCTCCATTTTTCAAGCAGCCGATCGCTTTGAAGTTTACATTTAATTCATTTTACAGATTAAGTTGAGTTTGTTAAAAGTTTTCTTTCAACACAATTTGTAAACTGACTAAAAGTAAATCATGTTAGCGTCTAAAAAAATCAAATTCAAATTGTTGTTTTTGGTTTTGTGCATGTTTTGTTTGTGTTTTGTAAGTGGTCCAATGAGTGATGAGAACGCAGTGTGTTTATTATGTCGATTTTGTTGATTTCCACATTTTTTTTTTTGTATTGTTGTCTGTAGGCTAATATCACAGTTTCAACTGCTTTCACTCTTTTTTTCAGTGTAATTGGCCTGATTTGTTCACATAATAATGCAAAAATCAACTAGGAGCCTCTCTCTCTCTCTTCACATTTACTTTGTTATTAATGTCCCTGTCGCATCGTTGCTCCACCTGAGGTGATGTGAGAGATACATTGTAAGATCATGTCAAAACTCCTTCACCTATCTGACTCAAACATGGCATGGCATCTCCTGCAAGCCGAGCAAAGGATGTGGAATTAATTCAAGGCTGTGTGTCATTGTCATCTCAGATGTGGTAGTTTATACTTTACACTGCCACTGTTTGTTCAGGTGACTTGTACAACTAATATCTTACTTTTTTTTTTTTTAATCAGAGACAGGGCAAATAGCCACACCAGTGTTTTCCATTTCTGTAGACAAGTGTCATATAGTTTATAAAAATCTTTAATACAGCTGAACTTAAATATTTTGATGTTTAATTAATTAGAATTAGAATTTATTTAAATGATTTATTGAAAATCAATCAGTCAGTCCTAACCTGAAAGTATGGCTTTGTGGTTCAGGCCCATTTGCTCTCTTCCCAGCTTGTACTGTGTTATGAATAATTAATATGCTTGCATTGTTTGACCATTTATAAGACACTAAACTTCCTTTCTCATTACAAACGTGACATGAAGCACATAATATTGAACTAAATTAAGCTAAATCAAGGAAACAATTTGCATATAAATCTTCAGTCACACTTTATTTTAAGGTCCAATTCTTGCTATTAACAAACCATTAACTATGACTTTTGCCTCAATAAGCACCTAATTTGCTGCTTATTAATAGTTAGTACGGTAGTTGTTAAGTTTAGGTATCGGTTAGGATTATGGATGTAGAATATGGTCAAGCAGAATGTGCTTTATAAGTACTAATAAACAGCCAGTATGTTAATTATAGACATGCTAATAAGGATATTCTATTAAGAGGGTATTCTAAAATTATTAACCTGGCTTTTGTTGTTGAAACATGTTTTCATGTCCTAAAACTAGTTCTAAAACTTGAATTGCATGAAAACTTTTGTTCTAAGTCTCCTGCCTAATTTGGCCCATGACTGTAATTGCACCAATTCACCCTGGTAACTAAAAGCCTAAGATGGACAGGAAAATTACGGGTGCTGTGCGGTCAGCCAGCGAGTCAACAGCGAGAGCCGTCTGAGTCTGTCTGCACCGAAGTAGACAAGAGAGTGCAAAGTTCTTAGCGAGAGTGACAGAGACTTTACAGTGACCTAGGAGCACCTGCCCCTTTCTCAAATACCACATGTAGTAATTGAAAGAAAGTCTGTGCAGCTGGTCTCAGATCAGTGTACTAAATAAAGCTTTTTCTGAGCTCCAGTTTGCTGCTTTCTCTCCAGCTGTGCTGTGTCTAATAGCAGTCGCTCAATGTTTGAAATCAACCAGGTGGAATGATGTGAGGTTTGGCTGTGATGCAGGGGTGGGAGATTTATTTTCGTGTGGATAAATACAACTTTCACCACTGTCTCCTGGCCCTTTATTTAATTTTAAAATGGTCATGGTGAGGAAATCACCATCACCAAGCTACTGCCAACTTTTCTTGAAATAACTTTCAACATATGATTATGTTATATAATTTTTCTTCCGAGCAAAATTCACATATCATTTCATTTACTTTGGATCAATAAGACCGGCTGATGAACACAAACAAAAACAACTCGGAAGGCAATCTTGGAGATTAACGCACGGAAGGCAGAGAAAAGTTCTGGATGCTGCCATTTACCGCAACTGGGCAAAACATTCTGATGACATCTAGCAAAAGGTCACACAACTAACTGCCGTCACGTACAAAAATAGACTGAGAAGCCGAGAGATAACCCCCAGATACAATTTCCCAGCAGCCAGAACAAAGAAAGAGCAGAAACAGTGAGAAAAGAGGTCATGCAGAAAACTCAACTTACCTATGCCAATTAAATTCACTAACACTTTCTTAAAACTTAACTCATGTTCATATTTAAACCTGTGGGCAAATTATACTATGTAAAATAAATATTTATCGGTGTTTCTTCAACTCTGGGTACTTTTGTGTCTTGGGTTTTATTAAAACTTTTTAATGGTTATTTTTCTGTTAAAGTTTTTCTCGTGGTTATATGAAGGTCACATAAAAAACTGTCTTAGAAACTTTTTACCATGCATTCATCACTTATTCATCACTTTGCGCTACTTTTTGCCTTTTTGTAATATACATTTTATCGTTCTACCCTTGTCCATCTTAAACTATGGAAATCCATCATAAAATATGAATTACTACATGGTTAAAACATGACCATCTAGTCATTTAATCAGAGTAAAATAATCAAAGCACTTCAATAAATCTATAATCAAATAATAAATACATTTCAATTACTTTCCCACAATTGTGCTATTGTCCACCACAACACTTTTGCTTACAATAGTTTTTTTTTTTTTTTTTTTTTTTTAACACAGTGTCACTGAACAGCATGCTTAAGATGAAAAATGTGATGTGTGAAGAAATTATAAATTACAAGGAAATGCAAGCTTTGGAATTAGTCTTAGCACACCTTGGAAGAGTCCGTTGTTTTATTTAAAAAGTGTTTGAAATCCATCAAAAAAAAACCTACATAATTTGAGATGCAGAGAAAAAGACACTGTTGTGGAAATATTCATGTCAGAAAAAAACATGAACCACATGACATGAAACATCATGTCAGACTCCTGACAGCTAACACGTTCTCTAGAATGTCACCATATGGCGTCACATTACGTTTTGCTCACATAGAAGTAATTGGAATGGCCAAAAATGTTAAATATAATGGATAATTAGACATTTCAGTAGCTCGCCACAGTAAAGAGCATCAGTGTGATTTTTACCTTCAGTACATGTGAAGACGTGATGACGTGCACCTTTGACTTTGAGCCAGGCTGTTCCTTTCTCCTTTCCCCGTCATGTTCAAGAGAGCTGCAGGCAGAGAGCTGATCTAAGGGTGAGTGGCAATATAATAAAGACCAAAAGCAGAGTCAGAGTTCAAATGGAGTGTGAAGTTTTGGGGGTGAGAGAGAGAAACCTCATCACGAAAGTGAATTACATGGGAAAAGATTAGTAGATTGCTATAGGAGTTGAGCTGTAATTGAATGTCTTCACTTGAGCTGCACTGACAGGAAAGACGGCGTAGTGTTACCACTATATAATCAAGATACCATAATTGAGATATCATATAATTAAGATACTGTAATAATCAAAACATTGAAAAAAACAGATCCGTTTAGCAACTTCTTGAAAAGCATGCTTGGTCTGAAATACATATTGATTCATAAAGGCACAGCAGTCAAATCTGAACAATCTGAAAATTAATTCAAATACATTTCAGCCACCTTCCCAAGCTGTGTGTCTGAAGAGCCCAGGCTGGATCTTTTATCTGCAATTGTTGCAAAGTCAGAAGCCTCTTCAAAGTGGTTTAGTCAATGTGAAGCCCCACTTTATTCCTGTTAATGATCAGTTGACTTCATTCTCTGCCCACTGAGGCTCCATTTTAATGACACAGCTGTTTAGTCGCCCTGTGATGGGCCAGCTAATTGAAGGGTCCTCCAGAGAGTGAGGCAAATCTGTACTTCAGACTGTGAGGGACATGTGGTTCTCAAAGTCTCCTGGGGTGTAATGTCTTGTTATTTTGCCATGACAGAACCAGATTAAGCACAGCCAAGCATTGTTGGCCGTCTCAAGGAGTTGTTCAGCCATGTTCTGATATGGCTCACCCTGCTGTCTCAGACACTTTTGTGTTTCATACATTTTTAGGCTTTGATTTGAGAGGGTTTGGATTGAGTTGTACAGAATTTCAAAACCTGACAGGAGAGTTTCATCCTTGGGTGCACAGACACACGCTGTGAAATATCAGAAAGTGATAGGAAATAAGAGATTGACCAGCCTAGTCTCTTAAAAAAAAAAATTAACAAAATCTATTCTACAGATAGTATCCAAATTAGCATTCAAATTTTGGGGGTCAGTAAGATATATATATATTTTTATTTAATACTTAATTTAATACTTTTATTCAGCAAGGATGCATTAAATTGATCAAAAGTAACAGTGCATGAAGATGTTTATATTGCTACAAACAAATTCAATCCGAATAAATGTTGGTCTTTTGAACTTTCTGTTCATCAAAAAATCCTTAAACTGTATAACAGTCTCTAAAAAAATATTAATGAGCACAACTGTGTTCAACATTGATAATCTTAAGAAACATTACTTGAGCAGCAAATCAGCATATTAGAATGATTTCTAATAGGATTATGTGAAACTGAAGACCGGAGTAATGATGCTGAAATTTCAGCTTTGCATCACAGGAATAAAATGCATTTTAAAATACACTATATTGCCAAAAGTATTGGGACACCCCCTTCTAATGAACAGGTTTGACTACTTTAGTAATTTCCATGAGTACAAATCTTAATGTTTAAGCATATAATGATATTCTAGGAAATTGTGTGCTTCTAATTTTATAGCAACAGTTTGGACAGGACCCTTTTCTATTCTAACATGACAATGCTTCTGTATAAGGCAAGCTTCAAAAAGAAATGATTGATTCAGTTGGTGTTTGGTGATGAGTTTTTGGCTCAAGGTCTGCATTTACAGTCACACCAGAGGTGTTAAACTGGGATTAGGACTTTGCTTTCTGCAGACCAGTCAAGTTCTTCCACACTGACTGAATCAATCATTTCTTTTTGAACCTTGCCTTATACACAGAGGCATTGTCATGTTAGAATAGAAAAGGGTCCTGTCCAAACTGTTGCTATAAAATTAGAAGCATACAGTTCCCTAGAATATCATTATATGCTTAAACATTAAGATCTGTACTCTTGGAAATTACTAAAGTAGTCAAACCTGTTCATAAGAAGGGGGTGTCCCAATATTTTAGGCAATATAATGTATATTGAAATAGAAAAGAGTTATTTTAAATTGTAATTATATTTCACAATACTACTGTTTTTATTGTAATTTTTAATCAAATAAATGCAAACTTGGTGTGCATAAAAGACTGGACATATATATATATATATATATATATATATATATATATATATAGCAGTATGGTATAGTTCAACCACAGTAGTTGTATTATATTTATTACAGCACTTTCTTTCTGTTTGACCCATAGTTCCACACACTGTTCTTGTAGCTTTATACTGTAGGTCATAGTTCATGCTAAATTGAAGGTCTGAGGATAGCTGGGAGACAGAACCACTCAAAATAATAGGCGCTTTCACACACGCAGGCTTTCCTATAAATTTAATGGCATATTTTTCTGTTTAGAGGTCATACGTGAATTGGACCTGTTGTCAAAATGCCAGCAAAGTTCCGTAATGATGCAATGTGTGAACAAAGCCATATTAACAGTTTTAACATGTTAGGGTTTGCATGTTAGGAGACATAAGATGTCTGCTGTCAAAGAGTTTGAGTCAATGACAAAGTTCTGAAAGAGCAGTTGTATCTGTTGAGATCTAAGTGATGAGAGTCTAAAACTGTTCTACGTTGTTGAAAATGTTGCTGAAACTTCAGGGCTTCACTCAATGCAAGTGATGAAGAAATTCATTCTATTCTTTGAAAGTACTTTTTTCTAATTTTGCAAGTTATGCCACATTTCTCTGGATTTTGGAGCAAATATTGTTTTTGTTTTTTTGTTTTTCAACTGAATGAAAATACCTTTTTTGGGCCTAACAATGTTTTTCGTTGTTTTTTTTTTCTCTGGCTTTGCCATCTGTGGCTTCAGTGGACCAAAGCCACAGATATTTTTTAGCACACATTACAGCACAAAAGTAAGATTCTAAAAATGTTTTTAGGAGAAGTCTTTTATATTCAACAAAACTCTATATATTACATCAAAGCAGTAAAACAGTCATATTTTGAATTTTTTTTTTATTTTGTTATATTTTTGATGTTTAAAACAGTTGTGCTGCTTAATATTTGTCATTCAAGTTTCTTTGATGAATAGAAAGTTCAAAAGAACAGCATTTATTTGAAATAGTTTTTTGTAAAAAATGTCATTTTTAGTCAATTTAATGCATCCTTGCTGTGTAAAAATAGGATTAATTCCTTTATCTTTATGACCCCCCACTTCTGAAGATTAGTGTTTATTGCAGAATACTGAATATTGCAGAATATAAGAAACACCAACTGTAAAATCCATTCCCAGGAAAAATTGTAAGTTGAATAGTCGTTTGATTGAGTGTAAATTCAAATATTCCATTAGAATTTAATTTCCTTACTCCATACTGTCCTTTCTTAGTTGCATATGCATCTCTATTGCATAAAAAAAGTTATCATAAAATACTGATTTAAAAAAAAAATCCAGTTTAAAGTTCACTTCCTTAAATCACTTCAGTTTACTTTTGAACCTTGTGCCGAAGTAGCACTTGGAGACACTTACTACAGCAATGAGTAATGCTGTGCTGGCCTTTCTTTCAGTTGCCAACAGGATGATTGATTGCATTGGATAAAGGGTAAATGGATGGATGAATGTCGGTCAAGTCTGGACACTCTGTGTGGGCCATTGTTCCCTTTCCCAATTGTGTAAATAAAAGAACACATTTTGATAAATGTGGCCGAAGAACAAGAGTAAACACTAATGCATCCTAATGCACTTTTGACAAAATGAAGATGTGTGCAATAAATACGTTTCTCGTGCAAGTGAAGGGAAATGCTAGTCTTCCTAATGTGACTGAAACAATGAAACACAAGACAAATTGTTTCCATCCCATCTCACAAATGATGTGACACGCCAAGGGAATTCAGTCGAAAAAGCAAAGACCAAACTTAGAGTCAGTATAGTCTTGCAAAGGATGTTTATTTCTTATTCTGCCATGACTACAGAGGGGCTGAGAGAGAGAGCCGAAGGAAGCCAATACATCAGCTGACAGAGATTTAGCGAATCAAGTACATGTGTCCCATAGGCCAAGAGTTTCAGGCGTCTATGTGTAATGAATGTAAATATGGACTCAATTCAGTCACTGAACAGAACGAAGAACACCCACAAGATAGACTACAATGAGTTCACAAACCATTAGTTACCATGTCAAATGTCTAGAAAAGGTACTATATCTCTACTGGCACTTAAAGGAATAGTTTACCCAATAATGAAAACTGACTTCATACTCATCTCCACATTTTATTCACCTGTGGAACACCATAGAAGGTATTTTGATGTACTGTTTTTGTTCATATAAAAAAGTCAGTGGAGTCCAAAACAACACTGGACACCTTTAATTGCACAAACAGAAGAAAACAGGGACATTTTTCAAAATATCTTCTGGAATGACAGGAGGGTGAGTAAATGATGAGAGAGTTTTCATTTTTGAGCAAACTATTCCTTTAACCCCTTTATCTGTCTCAGAAATTCATATAATCTCCATGAGGGTTGACACAATTTCAGGTTTTTAAAGGTACAGAAAATAGCAGGATAACTGACAACTGAATTCGGGTGATGAATAGTTCCCACAGTGAGAATACACCGTGGTATTTAAAGACTCACAGGGGTTGATGACAATAACAACCAACTGAGCTAAAGAAGCAATGACAATTGGCCTAAGGAGGTTGTGATGGACTTCAGGAGAAACTCCGTTGACCACCCCCCACTGACCATCGACAGCTCGACTGTGGAGAGAGTCAGCAGCACTAAATTCCTGGGGGTGCACATCACAGAGGATCTCACCTGGACCACCAACACCATGTCACTCTCCAAAAAGGCACAACAGCGTCTACACTTTCTCCGCCGGCTGAAAAGGCAAGTCTCCCTCCACCCATCCTCACCACATTCTACAAGGGCACCATTGAGAGTGTGCTGACCAGCTGCATCACTGCCTGGTTTGGGAACTGTAGTGCAGCTGATCGCAAGACCCTACAGCGGACAGTGAACACGGCTGCAAAGATCATCGGTGCCCCTCCCCATCCATCCTGGACGTTTTCCTTGCACGATGCTCCAGCAAAACCAACCCCACCCATCCCTCCCACAGTCTCTTCCAGCTCCTACATCAGGAAGACGGTCGGAGCATCAGAGCCCACTCCGCCAGACTGCTCTCAACAGCTTTTTCCCCAGGCTGTGAGCTCCAGAATCAAACCACCCCGCCCCCCTCTGAAACCCCTACCTCCTGAAACATGGACCATCTACACCCCCCCCCACCCCCACCCCCCCCGCCCATGATCAGTCCAGCCACCATCGGGTCACCAGTCTCCAAATTAAAAAAAGCCAATGGTACTTTTGCTATTTGAAGGAGAATAAACCTCAGGCCCGAATAGCTAATCATGTGCAAATAAAAGGATAAAACACTGATAAATGGAGGTGTAATAGCAAATGTGGAAAACTTTAGACACACTCTGGGAACAAATTAGCCAATTGTCTGAATAATGAGAAGTTTAGCCACTAATGGTTTGTACTAGGAAAATAAATGACCTTCAACAACCAACAACTGTACTGCTGGTTGATTTTCCATGATCTCAGCATGATAATTACGCAGGTATTTATTGCTGATTTTGGAGCTGTACCTTTCCTTCATGATTAACACTCTGAACATAAATATTTGGACTATATATGAGGTAATATAAATGCTGGGACAGGACAAAAAAGGATGAGAAAAACCACATTGCTTTTCTTAGAAGAGCTAAGACAGTCCTCAGAAGTCCTCTTGAATTCTAAGCAACACCCTTGAGCGTCACCCGATGATAAACGTTTCCCTGGAGATTTATGAGTTCAGTTTAGAATGCATTAACCCCCTCACCCAGGATCTTCAGCGTGTTTCACCATCTGACGTGGACTGACACACACTCAGTGTGATCGTAGTGCACATTCAGACATTAGCAAGTGAACATTAAAGTGCTAAAGATAAAGCATAGTCCTTTAGCACAGTTAATGTACTAGCAAATATGTAATGGACAATGTACAGCCATCATTTCATTATCACAAAATAAACCAAAACGCAGTAATCAGGACTGAAGTGAATGGAAAAAAATAAAGTCCATTAAAAAACAAGACCAAGATGGCAGCAATTACAGTATATTCCAAAAGAAATATCTGGACATTATTAAATACTGACATAAGGTGATTTAATAATAGCCTATTATCTGTATACTATCTCAAAACTTCTGCTAAGAAAATTAGTCCATTATAATGTACAAAACAACTAGCAGCAAGACGAACAGTAATATTAGAACTTATGTCCTCTGAGGTCATTTTCACCACAGTTGAAAAACAGAAAAACAGAGACACAAGATGGTGCAAACTGCTTTGTATGAAACAACAGAGAGTGAATCTGTGGGACATAAAAGTAGTGCCGGTTTCAATTACCAAAAGCGTGAACAATGTTGCCATGGACGATGGTGAATACTAGGAAATATCAGACCATTGAATTCCAGAATTATCCAATAAACTGTGTAACAATAGATGTTAGTTTCTACTTACTGAACCTGATTGTTATTTTTGGCAAGTGTGTTTACACGCAACACTTTGAATGCAGTGTTATGATTGTTTCTGTGTGCCGAGAACTGTGCAAAATCATACTCTGAACAATTTCCCTTCTCTCTGCTTTCTCTTCCGGCTGAAGTGTTTATTGGCATTTCCATCCACACTCTGATTTAACAGTTGTATCAATAATTTATGCTCTGACTGTCTGACAGTGGTGTTTTTTCCCACCGCTCTGCTCAGCAGAATGATAATAGAACAAAACAGTCCACCGATGTAGTGTTGATCAGTAACATTATGCTTCAGGGCCTAAATCTAGCTTACATTTACGTGATCCAACTATAAAAATGACTAATACCAAACCTTATGTTGTGGACGTTTTTATTAATTTATATGATTAATGTACAAACCTGGTAGTGCATCTCTAAAGCAAAGCTGTAAATCCATGCTTAACATTGCCAAGAAGTGTGGAAAATGAGAATATAATGCACAGTGGATTTATGCAAGCAGTTATGCTTGGCATGCAGTGATAGTCAATGGATTTTTGCTGCATACATGTAGTCTATCCAGATCCAGATCTGCAGTAAATTGATCATTGCTTGTTTTTCATAATAAAAAGAACTATATAAATAAATATGACAAATAAAACCATATAGTATAACTGCAGTGTTTTCAATTAATGAATTTACCAGTAGAACAAATTAAATACATCTTAACTAAAAAAAACAAAACAAATACATACAATATGTGAAATAGCTCCATCTAGTGAGTGAAATGTTCCTGTACAGTCATTTCAGATGGATAAACACTGCAATCTAACCCAATCTAATCTCTCAGAAATAATCATGGGTTTTTAAACTAGACTGAGCAGGGTGCATTTCAGCCCATAGCATTACTGCACTGACTTGCTTAAAGGCAAAATATCTTCTCAAGGATGAATACATCAAAGTTATGTGGCAGTTTCTTCACATCAATTGTGAGCGTGATAAAATGCACTCAATGTCATGGCTAATCAATGAGGAGCTGCAGCATGAGGCTGGAGTCGAAGCGTTTTCTTTCAAAAGGGAGTGTCAGCATTTTTCTGGGCCAGTAAAAGCAGATGATGCCCCACACACTTCATGGGAACGTTAGACTACTTGTTTTAAAAATAATAATTGTAAAGAAATAAGTAACGGGATGTTCTTAGAATTCTTATAATTCATATTTAACAGTAACTTACTTGATTAAATGTACAGTCATTTGCATTTCTGGCACAAAACTGCTTCAGGATTAGCTAGATTTATTTATTGGATCCCATGTAATTTAATTTATATGTCACAAATCATCTCTCATTTCATATTTAAAACCTCCAAGCACACATACTAAATCCAGATTTAGAATTGAACATGATTCAAAAATCTGACAGTTTTGGTTAATCATGATGTTTAAAATCTTGTCTAAAATGTTCTTTTCAAGATTTCTGTTTTCCCATGTAACCATTCATTCACATACATAATTATCTCGGATTATGCATGCAAAGTCTTAGTCTTGGCAGAAAGATTATTTTACAGCAACAGGGGGCCTAACATCTTAAATCAAAATAAACACAAAATAATCCCTTTGCTCTGAAGCCAAAAAAAATTATGAGCAAACATTAAAATGCAAAAATGTTCAATCTGATTAAAGATTTGAAGTATAGTTTTGTGTGTGTGTGTGTGTGTGTGTGTGTGTGTGTAGCTGGAAGGGCAAGGCTGGATGTCACTATTTATATTCCAAGGAATATTTTCAGACTGGTGTTTTTTTAATAAAATCCAGAAGTCTACAGAATATTTCCACCATTATTTCCTAGTAAAATCAATAAATAAAATGTACAGTTTATTGAATTAATAGAGGGGCATGTTGTCATACAGAATGGGAACCTGCAGCATACTGACATAAGAAAAATAGGATTTGAAGTCCACAACATGCAACTGATAAATTTATTTAAAATCTATCCTTGATTAATTTAAAAAATCGTATTTGTTTGGAGAATTCACACACACACACTCACACACACACACACACACACATATAATATATATATATATATATATATGCTATTACTGGATAAATAGATTTACGTTTTTGAAACTGAACATGATCTACTGCTAGAGAAAGCAAGCATAAATACAACTGGACTTTGATTCAAAACCTGATAAAACCCCCCGTGACAACTAAAACCAGCCTTCGGTGTTTAGCAATTTATTGCAAAACCTGATTCTCTATGAACTTTTTACAGATACTTGACAGCTTTAGTGAGTCTGTATAAACATACCGGGTTCATGCAGAAAGGGAACATAGAATCTCAATGTAATGAAGTAGGCTAATTGATGAGCGTCCATGTGCGGCGTCAGTTCAACAGTTTGGACAGTCAAACTTGAGATCACGTCACCATGTAACTGCTGCACAAGTGTCCAATGAGGGTCTCTTATGATGCGGAGTCATGGCGCTGAAATGAGCGAAGAGAAAACACACACACTAGGAAAGTTAAACGCTAAATAGGGATATAGGACCATTTATACCAATCTGTCAAACTATCCGAGGCGGATAGCAACCGAAATCGTTAACAGCTGGATTTGGTAAGTAGAAAAGCGTCAGGAACAGCCTGTGTATGAAGGTGAAAATGTGACGCTTCTCGTGTTGTTTTTCTCAACCGAAGCAGAAAAAACAGCAGACGGTTATTATGTCGGAAACCGATTTCACGTGTGTTTCTGTACAGTTAGTGATCATGACGCTTAAGTCGTTGTGACTAATTCAGTGGATTTAAAATATATTAGAAACGTTTCCGTTGTTACGTGAAGCCTCATTGGTATGTAGTTGGCAGTAGGTGAGGATGAGCAATGCATGACATTAACCATCAGGTCAAATCTTATAATAGACTGGATTTTGAAGGTCTCCTGGCTATAGGCTATAGCAAAAAGGTCTGATGAAAGGGTAAAACTAGCTTTAATTCTAACATTCAAGGTGTAAACATTGTTAATAATTTTGTAATCCATAAATTTAACAAATTAATTTTATACGCAGTGCTGATGGTTAGATTGACTGCCTACCTATTTTTTTTTTATTGAAATTGAGAGGACAAGTTTTCTACACATAATTGTAAGAAATTTTATTGTATGTGTGTGTGTGTGTGTGTGTATATATATATATATATATATATATATATATATATATATATACACACACACACACACACTGATTCCCATCAAAGAAACAAATGAGGAGATTGAGGACTAAGAAGAATAAGAGTTAATAGATTGAGGACTGGTTTAACTGGCTATATAGAGTGAAGCAATCTCTGATTGTGGTTGTCCTGAGGCCCAAACTTGCTCAGCTCCTTTGGGTTTGTTCTGATGGAATGCAGAGCCATGGCAGCTGTGTTATGATGGGCATCTTTCAGTCAGGTGCAACATTGGACTGCAGGCCACTGGTGGGTTAGAGAAACACAGAGGCTGTACAATGGCTCTGTATATGGAAGAGGGGCCCTGAGGAGTTCATAAAGGAGTTTTCTCTTCTAATGTTGTGGAGAGAAGATACTTATGGTCCACTGGTTGCAAGGGTCCAGTAAACGGACACATTTGAAGTTCAGTTTAACTATACATAAATATTCAATAATGGTTTTGTTATGCTTATTGAGAAATATTTTGTCTTACAGATTTTTTTGAGTAATCTAATGTTTTAGAGCTCATACTACATCACAGAGGTGCATTTCCTGTGTATAGTCATGAATCATGTCTCATAACTATAGATCATGACACTGTATTGACGAGTCAGGAGAAGTCTAGTGTTGGTCACTGCCAGCCATGCTATTCTCGGACTGACTGGTAAACAGACTACTAGTAAGCAACGTGGTATGCAAGTTGCCTAATACGCAACACCGAGACACTGCATTATGGAGAATATATATTGGCATCTAATGCATTCCAAAAATACCCAGCCTCTCAGGACCCCAGTACATGCACAAATGAATGCGTTATTCCTCAGCCCTGCTATGCATAATGTAGGTCTCTCACTGAAAATTGTAGAGCTTTGCTGTTCAGAGCAGGTCTATTTCTCTGCAGTTTGTTGACCCTTTGGGGCCCCTATCTCTCTCCTGCTCTCATCCTTTTTGATGAGCCAACCTTCATAAAACTTCACTGAGCTGCCTAATGTCACATGGCTCTTCAGTATAAGCTATGCTTGTGTTATGCATTCAAGGAGTCATGTGTGTTTGCCAACCTGTTTTGATACCTGACCCTGTAGATGGAAATGCCATTTTATTTTAAACTCACACTGCCATTGAAAAATCCATTACTTTAGCTACCTGCCTTGTGACTCTTGTTGAGAACAGAAATAGAATATAGAGGAGAAACAGTGTAGGGCATGTTTATCCAGACTGCTAAACGCTCTTCATCTTATGAAATAACTTGTGAGCAGAATATTGTATAATTTAGAATTGGTTCATCTTACTTTATTTCAATTATTTTCACCCTCATATAATTTGTATTACTTCCTTCCTTTGTGAAGCACAACAGTAGATATTAAGCAGAATGTCTTAGCTGCTCTTTTCCACACAATGTAAGTGAATGGTAATTTATACTGCCAAGTTTAAAAAAACATATAGCTATTATATTCTTGTCTTCTGAAGTCATACAATAGCTTTTTGTGATAAACAGACCAAAATATGAGGCGTTAAGACCGATTCACACTAAGGACCATAACTATAATGCTAACTATAACAATGAAGTTTTAATAATCATTCTAATTCTATGGCAGTAGGGAAGTCCACACCACAGTTATAACAATTTTTTTCCAACTGATGAATGATAAAAACATTGACAATCAGAATACAATTAATGAGGTTAAGCATTTAAAGCGACATACAACTTAACTGCGTGGTATGCTTATAATAAAAAGAATATTATCATACACCAATGTGGATGCTAATGTAGTTACTGTTCTTGATATAAACGGGCTTTTACTGTAGGCAAAGGAGATTTGAGCGCTACAACGGAGAGAAAAATCTTCGTTTCTCACTCAATGCTTACAGACTGCTTCAGAAAACTTAGAATATAACACAACTTGTATGGACTACTTCTGTGATACTTTTATTGTTCCTTTTTATCCTTTTCACAATTCATGTTCTTTATATGGAAAAGAGCAGCTTGATCATACTTTCTTTTGTGCTTCATTGAAAAAAAGAAATAATACTTATGGAATGACATGAGATTGAGTAAATGGTGACATGGTTTTATTTTTGGCTGAACTACCCCTTTAAACCTTGTTGCTGTATGAGGAGTTACTCAGAGTGGAGAAGTTTCTGTAATCTCCAGTAAGAGAAGCTAAAGGGTGTGTGGAGACCCCCCCCACCCAGCCTGTGAAAATGGACACTGCTGGTGTATTTATAGACCAGACATGACAAGCACTCTTTCTTAAGAGACCAACGGTTGCACACATTCGTCATAACCACATAATATTTGGTTCTAGAAGCTACTGTGTCCCTTTCACAAATTTAAACGCTTTGAGAAGATACACAGGTAGGCTGAAACTTCAATTTGGGGTTTTAGCTATTTAACAGTGTCAAATGGGAAACTACTACAAACTACTAATAAAGCTCCTGTTCTCTCTTTAAAGATGATTCCAGAGTTCTGACCAGACGTACGGCAAGAGAAATACAGTAAGCTATGGAGAAACAAGTTTTACAAACGCAGCCCTCTATGCTGCCCTTCTTCGACGCAGCCCATGCTGTCAACTTGCTCCGTGGCATCCACGAGCTCCGCGCCGAGCGCAAGTTCTTCGATGTCACGTTGTGTGCTGAAGGCAAAGAGTTCCACTGCCATCGAACTGTGCTAGCAGCCGCCAGCACCTACTTCCGTGCCATGTTTGCTGGCACACTGCGAGAGAGCGTCATGGACCGTGTGGTGCTACACGAAGTATCGGCTGAACTGTTGGGACTCCTGGTGGACTTCTGCTACACGGGTCGCGTGACTGTCACATACGACAACGTGGACCTCCTGCTCAAGACGGCGGACCTTTTCCAATTCCCATCCGTCAAAGAAGCGTGTTGCGCATTCCTGGAGCAGAGACTTGATGTTTCCAACTGCTTGGAGATCCAGGACTTCGCAGAGGCGTACGCCTGTCGTGAGCTAGCGGCTAGTGCTCGCCGTTTCGTGCTGAAGAACATTGTGGAGCTGGCGAAGAGCATGGACTTTGAACGATTGTCATGGAAGCGGCTACTGGAGTTTGTGTCTGATGACGGACTGTGTGTGGATAAGGAAGAAACGGCGTACCAGATTGCTGTGCGCTGGGTTAAAGCTGACTTGCAGCCCCGGTTGCATTACTGGCCTGAGTTGTTGCAACAAGTACGCCTTCCGTTTGTTCGCCGTTTCTACCTTCTGGCCCACGTGGAGAGTGATCCACTGGTCTACTTGTCGCCAGCCTGTTTACGGTTAGTCAGTGAGTCACGCAGTTTTCAGTCTTACGAATATGACCGCCATGACCGACCCAGCCATCGAATGCGCCCACGTCCGTCCACTGGCCTGGCTGAAATTCTGGTGGTGATAGGAGGATGTGATCAAGACTGTGATGAGCTTGTTACTGTGGATTGTTACAACCCACAGACCGGACAGTGGAGATACTTAGCAGAATTCCCAGACCACCTTGGAGGTGGCTACAGCATCGCAGCCCTGGGCAATGACATTTACGTGACAGGTTAGTATAGTACAATGACAACGTTTCCTTGTGGGACAAACTCATACTCAACAAGCAAGTTCAACTTGTACCGTAATTATTTCATGTTAAGGAAACAGAAGAAAGCAAAAATCCTCAGGCTGGCTCAGAGTGTCCTTCTTTCCGAACCGTTTACAACATGGCAGCCAATTTATAAATAAACCCCTGTATATTGAGCTGTGTAAGAGTGTGATGATAGGACAAAATGTTCTGCCAGATCAGCAGTGCCAACGTGATTTCAGGTGACATAAATGTTACTTTCAGGAACGGACAATCGAGAAACCATCTCATGCGGTTAAATGCTGCTTCTATTCTAAGTGTCCTTTGCTGTTATGCAAGTGGTGTTTAAAAAGGTAACTGAGCACTGACTATGGAATTCAACAGTTCCAGTTCCGATTCCACTCAGTGATTCTGGTTCCTCAACGGTTATTTTACTACTTTCAAGTAATATTTGGTAAAAATAAATAAAATTCCATTACAAATGATAATTTAAATATTAAATTTGAAAAAAATCTTCCATAAGATGCATTTACACAGGCATTTTAATGATTTTAAGGATTCCAATAACAAGTCTTAACTGTTTATTAAATAATATTGCTCAAGAAACAAAAAATGGTAATATATTTCAATCATTTTTTGTATAATATTACTAGCTAAACTCATATTGTGTATTTATGCTACATGTAAAATGAACAACCAGTCAATAACTACACTGATTTAAGTCAGTTAAAGGAATAGTTCACCCAAAAATTAAAATTGTCATCTTTTACTCACCTTCATGTTGTTCCAAACCTGTATAAGTTTCTTTTTTATGTTGAACAAAAAAAGAAGATATTTTGAAGAACCAAACAGTTGTTGGTCCCCATTGACTTCCATAGTAGGGAAAGAAATACTATCAAAGTCAGTGGGCCATCAACTGTTTGATTACCAGCATTCTTCAAAATATCGTCTTTATGTTCAACATAAGAAAGAAACTCATGGAACAACATGAGGGTGAGTGATGACAAAATTGTCATTTTCGGGTGAACTAACCCTTTAGGGTACATTCACCGTTGTAATTTTCGCAGACAAACTCCAGTCATTACAATAGGAATTCACACGATCTGGAATTTTGTCGGAAGGCGAGAGATTACTCTAAGATTACTATACTTTTCTGTGAGCTGTGCTTCATAGTTCGCTGCACTACTGACAAAATAAAAATGAATCTTTTTTAGCTGAAATTTCATTAATATGTCTACACCTTTAGTTGTAAACTGTATGTTTGATTCACTAAAAAGAATAGATTCATAGAAGTAATTTATTCTGTAATCAGGCTACACAAGAACCATTAACAGAATCAAACAACATTATGTCCTGGTAGTTTTTTCAACTATCATTAACAATCCCAAATTATCCCAATTTATAGCAGTAACCCTGAAGTGTGACACACAATGTGAGTCTACTAGTGTAGGCAAGTTTGAAAAATAGAGTTGATAAATAATAGGAAAGAACATCTATTCTATTTTTGGCTGTTTGGTATTGTGTTTAGGCTTTCAAACCTGCTTTATGTACAACAGGTGGCTCAGATGGATCACGTCTCTATGATTGCGTCTGGCGATACAACTCCAGTGTGAATGAGTGGACGGAGGTTTCCCCCATGCTGAAAGCCAGAGAGTACCACAGCTCCTGCGTCCTGAAGGGTCAACTCTATGTGGTAGCCTCTGACAGCACAGAGCGCTACGATCATACCATAGACTGCTGGGAGGCCCTTCCACCCATGCCACATCCCATGGATAACTGTTCCACTACAGCGTGTAGAGGACGGCTCTATGCCATTGGGTCCTTAACTGGAGAGGACACAATGGCAATACAATGCTACGATGCTGAAAGCAACCGTTGGTCACTAGTGAACAGTGGAGAACTGCCTCCGTGGTCCTTTGCCCCCAAATCAGTGACTCTAAATGGGTTGATCTACTTTGTAAGGTGAGGTGCTCAGTTTTTTTCCCACAATTTTAAATATCCACTTTCTAATGATAACAATAAAGGAAGTAAGTTTTTCCATGTTTCTAATGATAACGGTTGTGTTTCAGGGATGATTCGGCGGAAGTAGATGTCTACAACCCACAGAAAAACGAATGGGATAAGATTAGTCCCATGACACAAGTATGTAAATTTTACCTTGTTTAACTCTTTTAAAGTGCGATCACGTACCATTGTTTATCGAGTTTTCACATGTTGAAATTGAGTCATTTTAATAGTAATCCACTTGATCTGGAATTTCACTTGAGGGCAAAACATTTTTCCACACAGATTTTGCATCAGGTTTAAGTTGGTCACTGCATCACTGTTGACAATGGACCTTTTTTGCCTGTGAAATTTAGCTAACGTGATCACACCTTTGCATATTCTGTACATGGGTCAATAACATATTACACATTTTTACAAATATCATGAATTATTAATTTAAAGTTTTTAGGGAGTTGTACCTCCTCACATTTTACAACCTGAATTGACTTGTCATAAAAAAGGTCAAAATATCTGATATTTTATCCCAATCTCACAAGAAAGTGTGACTATTTTACTAACTTTAACTGGGATATATATATATATATATATATATATATATATATATATATAACTGGGGCACAAGCAGATTGAATAAAACATGCCAATAAGACTAATTCATATGAATAAGCCACCAACTCCAAAAACAAAAAAAACAAACAAACAAAAAAATGCCGTGAGATATTTTAAGAGGCTCACTGACTTGAACCAGTCATGAATGTCTACAGGGGGTCCTCCCTATGATCTCATTTCCTGTTTCCCCCACCCCCCACCGCACATTTCTGAATGTTGGTTGGACAATGATTTTTCTGGCAACACCACATATCCTGGATCTGGCAGACAGTTTTTTTTATATTAAATATTAAAAAGCATTTAAATTTATTATTTAATTAATTCAATTCATAATCATTAATACATAATAATAATAATAATAATAATAATAATAAAACAGGGCTCTAGACTCATTCTTCCCACTGGTCGCACTTGTGCGACTAACTTTCTCAGTTGGTCTCACGAGCACATCATTTGGTCACAGTTTTTTATTTATTTATTTATTTGATACAACATTTGATTTATCAATGCATGCTGATGAAATTTTATCATAGTTTATAGTTATATGGAAACGAAAGCGTTCAACATTCAACCCGTTCTTTTTCATCAGTATTATTTGTGATTTAAATTTTGTGAACAGGAATTGCTTTTTCGTGCGCTTTCACTTTCACTTTCAAATCCGCTATCTTGGTGTCACGCTTTACAAGAAAAGATAATTGTCTGTTTTGCTTATATCTATACACCTTTCACTTTTTAAGACTAAAACAAAAGATGGATTCATTGTTATTCTTAATTAAAAAGCACAACAACAATAAAACAGTAGGTTACAATGACAAACTAGCTTACAACATTTATTAACAAAAACGAATAAGACGAGGCATGGCATAGGACACATCACATGCTGTATTGACTAATAAATTACAGAATGTTTAGCAAACACTGAGGAATCAAATAATAATAATATTAAAAAATTAAGGAAAGCCTCCATAGCGTAACGTGAGGTAAACAGCAAAGATAACAAGCTTTTCAAAACGAAAACAAAAAGAAAAGTAAAACTAAACTGGCTGTCGCTGACAGGACTTGCATGTTTTTTTTCTACAAGAATACCAACATGTTCACCTTCTCTGGTTTAAGAAGCGGTCTTTTACTTTAGTTTGAAAACCAAATCCTCCGTTGCGCTCCGTCCGCTGCGCGCACCTTAGCGCTCGTGCTAAAGCAGCGAGTAAACCAGGCTCTACCCACGAAACGCTCGCGCTGAAAGCGCCTCTCTTCACGTGATCAGTGAAATCAATGTGCTGCGGCTCTGCAGCGCGCGTTGTATGAAGCAGACGCTTTGGAGCAGCGCAAACCATGCACTCGCACAAGTGCGACCATGTCAAATTTTTACTTGCGCACTCTCAAAAAATGGTCGCAAATGCCCTGTAAAAGATGAAAAAAAAATTACCTAAGATTTTCTTTTCTTTTAATTCCTTTATTTTATTTTATTTTTTTTATTTTATTTTATTATTATTATTTTTTTGGTAATACCAGGACAGTCGTATCACACTCCAAAAATAAACAAAAAAAAAAAAGTTAATTAAAAAAATTAATTATTGGTCTATTTAACTCACTATTTGTATGAATTGCATTTTAATTGTATTTTTGAACAATTTAATATGACAAAAAATGAGCATCACATCATTGTCCCACATTAGGCATTCAAACAGATAACTAAAAAGTCTCACCTTCCACAGGTTCATGTTGGAGGCAGTGTAGCAGCTCTGGGCGGTCGACTCTATGTGTCCGGTGGTTATGACAATACTTTTGAGCTATCAGACGTGGTGGAGGTCTACGATCCATCTACTCGATCTTGGACCCCAGCTGGCCGGCTCCCCCAGCCCACCTTCTGGCATGGAAGTGTCAGCATATTCCGACAGTTCATGCCTCTCGTTCCAAGCACCTTCGAACCCATCGACATACCTGAAGCCAATGCCATCCACCTCCACAGACACCACCGCAACCAGGCACTTCACAACCACAACAACAATGTCAACCAGAACCGCAACCAAGATGTCAATGAAGTGCATTGAGAACTTTTCGAAACATGAGACTGAAGGTCATTAAATGTGACATTGCTACTAGGTGTTATGCACTTTATGACATATTCACCTCAACTGGGCAGCAAAGGGAGCTGGTGAATGGACAATCAATGTTTGCATTATTTCTCCCAGTAACCCAGTGTTACTACAGCTTTAATTGTTGCATGCATTTCTAATGCTGACTGTGTTTACCTTGAACAGAGACTTGAGTGAAGTGACTCATGAAGTAGTGCCTATCATGTTTGGCAAATTTCAAGCAATCCATACTGTGGAAATTGCATGAAAGTTATGCTAATTTTTCTTTATTAATTTATTTTATAATTCAGCATGGACCTCCTAAAGTGATCCACAACATTGCAACTTCATGTCAACATCCCCAAAAATATAATATAATATAATAACCTAATGTGAAGTAAAATTGCTCTTTAAAAAAAAAAACACTGTTTTGAGACCCCAATCATTCCAAAAGGTGAAAGTTTGGATCACTTAGACTGTAGATGCATGTTATTCAATGGCAATGTAGATAACAAATGTTATTTTATATAAGCAGAGAAAAGTCTGAAATTAAATATTTAGGACAATCCAAGATTTTCCAAAAACAACAATTTTGTTCGACAGATAAACATAACTGTGCCCCAGCATAACCCATTGTTTAATATTCATCTTTCTAGAATTACATATTTCAGACAATCTAGTGTGCATGCAGTGATCACAGTTTTTGTGAATTTATATCCGATTTGCTTTTCAACTCTCATATTTTAATATTAAATTAAGTTTATGATTATAAGTCATAGTTTATTTTAGAGGAAGTTATGTTACAGTTTATGTGAAACAGCTTGTGTTTATGAAGCTGTCTTCGATCATGAAGAAAACATGAGGAATAGATGAAGGTAATGTTTTTTTATGTCAAATTGTATTTGGATGCTGTACTAATAACTGGAAGTAGTAATTCAGTATCTTGTTTTTCTTGAGTTCATGTATGTGTTTGACAATACCAGTACTTATGAAACTAATTATTTACGACACGCTTAAGCGGTACTTGACGTTTATTTTTCTTACAGAATGTTTCGTTTGTTTTGTGGCCAAAATCATTCGTACAATACAAACAAGGCGATGATTTGTGAAATGTTTGTTTGTGTGGTCAACCAATAAATGACTGCCAGCACTGTTACTTTTTGCGCTTTTCATGTGTATATGTTATAAGATCACAATCACAAGAGAGACAAACTTGAATGTTAAAACTGACATACAGTTTTAACATTCAAATGTTCTGCACAGCCCTTCACAGATTTGTTAGACATCCTGGCCTCTGGAATCAATCAGTGGAAGTCAGTGTGTCATATAAGGATACAGAAAGAGTCTTCAGCTTGAGCACAATAAATAAACAGTGGACAATCTAGCACAAATAAGTTTAACTTCATAATGAAAAACTATTTATCTGTGCACATTATTCCAAATCATAGCTCAATCAAAATATAAGAAGTATTGTTTCATTCTAAAATACATCAAATTACAAATATAAAATGGGATGTAAAAAATGCTTAAATTTTTTTTTCCATCTAGTGTTTTTAGAATTTTAATTAGATTTTACATAATTTTTTTTTTTTTAACTTTAAACCACAGAACAAAACGTGCCTAGAAAAGTGAATAAAAATAGACACAGATTTGGATTTCTATATATTTGAATGGTTCATTCCATTAAAACGAGTATATATGAAGCTTGTGACTTTTTACAATAGTCTTTAATTTACATTATGCCATCCAGATGCTGAATAAATCTAGACATTCTCTTAAAAGAACTTTGGTCACACGTTATTGTATCCAATTTTGTCAAACATCTTGTAACTTCAAGTGCAAGTACAAATAACAGAGGCATAACCTTTTCCTTATAGAATAAAAAGCTTTTTGTCTGTTCATCCAAACAGCAAAAGAACATTTTCAATAAAAACTGCTTGAAAAGTTGGTTAACAGTTAAACATTTTTGCAGAAGCTGGGTTCAAATGACTTTAACTGACTCCAGTTGGCAATCTCCTATTGATCCTAAAAATGTAGTTATGGAAATCTCAAGATGATCTTGCATCGTAATGCTCGATACAACCGGGTCCACAGTAATTTCTAACTTCTTTGAAGGTAATAAATTAATATAAAACTGATTTCATCATGCAAGAAAGCTATTTGTTTACAATGACTGACATGTTTCAAACTCTTAAACTGCATACTTTGTTGTCAAGTAGCTTTGTTGCACTGGAGTCAATAAATCCCCTTCATTTAGACTTTCCCATCACCTCCAGAGCTGGGTAGTTCCACCACCACACTGGACTGATGGATACGGTACGCATCGGTCACCAACAGGGTCTGCTCCATAACATCAGCTACGGCAAACGGAGTCTGCTCCACTCCACCATCAGTCCTTCCAGTCAGAGAAATCCCAGTCTGTTCACCACTCACCGCTCCATTAGTCATTGAATATGTGGCCTGCTCTCCTCCTGTTCCTCCAGCAGAGGCTGAAACGACCTGTTCCACCACAACCGCCTCTGGCTGGATAACCAGGCTAACCATGTCCGCTGGTCCTGCCTGAGCCTCTGGCTGGCTGGGAGAACTAGATGAGGCAACTGCACTCTCGTCCTCCACTACCAGGTTACGTAAGCGTCTCTGTCTGGGGTTGTAGTTCTCCACACGGTTGTGGATCTGAGAGTGTCGTCGCAAATGTGCCTGTGAAAGACAGGATAGAGACGCTGAGATCTTAGACATCAAGTATGAAATGTAATAGTTATTTTTCTGATATGTTAATTCATAAATATATCTAATTCATACCTGTCTGGTGAACTTGTAACCACATTCAGTACACTCAAATTTTCTCATGCCTTTGTGACGTCGCACATGAACACGGAGCTGTTCAATGGCTGATGGGGCATTATGGGATATTTAATTATTCTTCATTACTAATCACTTCATACATTCTTGTTTTCAAAGCTAATAAAAAATATATATTATGTTGTCGATTAAAATAAATTTGATATAATTTACATGAAATTATAAAATTTAATAAAATTAATTAATATTAATAAAATTACATATATATTTGTTAACTATATATAAGCAATCATATATTATACAGTATATAAATGTTTTATTATATACATATATATATATATATATATATATATATATATATATATTAACGTTTATTAAAAACATTAATGAAAATAATATTTGTTGTCAAATAAAATAAATTGTATATAATTTATATAAAAGTTAATTTATTAAATACTATATATATATATATATATATATATATATATGTACTATAGCATTATTATATTATACAGTATATAGATGTTTTATTATATATATATATATATATATATATATATAAAAAACGCATTACAATATTAATTATAATATTAAAATGACATTCACGTTTTTTTACATTAATGAAAATAACATGTCAAACAAAATAAAAAAATAAATTGTATATAATTTATTTAAAAGTTAATTCATTTAATTTAATTTATATTTTGAAATGTATATATTTTATAAAAAAAATATAATATATAATATTATTATATAATAGCATATTTTTCTTTCCTCTGTCTATACCAGTTTGTCCAGATATCTTACCTTTAAAAGTTTTGTTGCAGATGTGGCAAAAGTGTGGTCGACCTTCTTGGTGTTTGCTGGCTATGTGGCGTAAGAGAGGGCCTTTCTCAGTAAAGCGTTGCTCACAAAACTCACAACTATATGGCCGTTCTCCTGTATGCGTGCGGTGGTGTTTGTCCAGACTCGCTGTTCACACAATCAGCAAACATTTGGTTAATAATACAAAACTAATACAGAAACTGCATGGATTCGATTTTAAAAATGAACTAGAAATCAAAATAGCAAGAGTTAAATCACTTTGACTGTAAAATTACCTTGTGTGCGAAATGTCTTGCCACAGAGGTGGCACTGGAAAGGTTTCTCTCCAGTATGTGTTCGAAGGTGCATGTTGAGATTAGCCTTCTGGGTAAAAGCATGATTGCAGAACTCACAAACAAAAGGACGCTCATTTCTGGAAAGAAGTGCAAGAAATACAGCTCAGCACTAATCCAACCAGTAAACACAAACATGCAAAATGGATTACACATATAAACATCACAAAAAGACTTCTTTCTTGTCCAGCTTTCTTTCATTCACATTGTTTATTCTCTTTTCACCACATGCCTGCATAATTCTAGCATTCACTAACAGCCTCGCCTTTGAATAGCAGGCAGAAATAATTAGCAATCAGTTTAAACAATAAATAAAGCATGTTTCAGTTCTTTGTTCCTTTATGGTAATATTTAAGGATGTCATATGTTTACCTGTGAATGGCTTTGATGTGCATTTGCAGGCCGTTGCGGCTGGAGGCCCGATGGCCGCACTCCTCACACACAAACAGTTTCTCACCACGATGCTTGGCTGCCTCGTGCAGACGTAGCTCAGTGCGGGACAGGAAACACTTAGGACACACCGGACACTAGACGAGACGTATGACAGATAATACATCAGTAATCAGAAAAAAAACTCATATTTTGTTTAGCTTTCAATTGCAGGGCATTATGGTTATTAGCATTAGAGTCACTTACTGCATGTGGTTTGGGAGCTCCGTGAACTTTAATCATGTGGATCCTGAGATCTTTCTTCTGCATGAACTGCTCAGGGCATGACGTGCACTAATATGACAAGTAAAATTACATTGGCACAATGTCTGCTGACAAAAGGTCATATCTGACCTCCACAATGGATGATGTACCTTATTGGGCATCTCTCCTGTGTGTGTGACCGTGTGAAGACGCAGCTCATGTCGCTTTTTAAAGGTCATGGTACATTTTGAACACGAAAACACCTGGCACAAACCAAAAGTTCCATTAAGTAAGTATTAGTAATACAAAAGCCGCATTTGTGCAACAGTAACCACCAAAATGACACATTATTGTTATTTTATTGTATTTATGCATATAGTTAAATGTCCATTATCAAATTCACCACTTCTGCTCTGATAAGACAATTCCTGGCTTCATGCTCCAGCAGGTTTTCCTTCCTATAGTAACACTTCCCACATTTAGCACATTCAAAGGGCTTCTCTCCTGTATGTCTCCTTGAAGACAGCAAGATGGCAGGAAAGAAAGAACTTTACATTATGGCATGATCAGTCATATTAATTACTTATAAAAAATTACAAAAAATAATTAAATTGCAATTACAAAAAAAAACAAAAAAACACCAGCCCCTATATATAAAATTAATATTATATATGTACACAATGTCACAATGTATATAAATATTTTTTTTAAAGAAATTAATACTTTTATTCAGCGAGAACACATTAAATTGATAAAATGTGTCAGTAAAGACATTTAATGTAAAAAAAATCATTCTATTTAAAAAAAAAAATGCTGTTCTTTTAAGCTTTCTATTCAACAAAGAATCCTGAAAAAATGTAGAATTAGAATGAAGCCTGGAGTAACGGTTGCTGAAAATTCAGCTTTGCATCAGAGGAATAAATTACATTTTAAAATATATTAAAATATAAAAAAGTTACTTTAAATTGTAATTTTATTTCACAATTTTACTGTATTTTTATCGAACAAGTGACCATAAGAAACATTTAAAAAATAAAAAAAGTACATATATTATTTTTAGATATATATTAAAACTTACATATATAGACAATATTATATATATGCTTAACAACGAGGAACATACCTGTTGTGTACTTTCAGGTAGTACTTGCTGAGGAATGTTTTATGACATGTGGGACATTGGACAGAGCCTTTCTTGCTGTCTTTAGATTTTCCTTCCCCATTCTCTTTATTGGTACTTTTTTCGTGTCGTTTGCGCTTTCCCCGTGGAGTCTTTGTGGTTGAGCAAGGTGAATCATGAGGCACATACTCTTCATCAGTCCCCTCATTAAGAATATCCATACTGTAACCTCTGTCACTGTCATCATCATCGTCATTGTCGACATCATCCTCATTTTGGTTATCAACAGATCCATTTTCCTGCAACAGAGAATTAATAGAAAATGTACAACATATTCCGGGTAAAATCAAGAATTGTACACGTAACGCATTATTATAGCAACTTTCATAATCAATGCATTCAATTTTCATTGTCAGATAAATGCACAGATGGTCAAGTTTAAATAATTTGAAGTAAATGAATATCTTCTGGTTGAATATGGATGTACTGAGTACCTCAGTCTCACTCATGTCTTGATGTTTGAGGTGATCTCTGTCCTCAGTGGCAGCAGTCGCCTGCTCTTTGTCTTCTAGAGATGATGGTTTTCTCCTTCCTGTTCCCTGCCTTGTGACAGTAGACATGGGACTTTCCCCAACTAGTCGAATGGGCCCTTTTACGCGCCTTCCAGAACGTGTGGTGGTAGTAGACGTCGAGGCAGGAGGGTCATCTTCACTAGATGTGACCGCTGAACCTACCCTGCATGCATCGGGTTTATTTTTCGTCCTCTGCCAAGACCTAGTCTTTCCTTTCGAGGTGTGATCAGACTGAGCGTCTGCAGAAGTGAAAGGAAACAGTGGTTTGTCTTTATCATCATCACTCGAGACAGGTGACTGTAATGTCTCTACACCTGGCAAACTCTGGCAAGGTATGAGAGAATCCGGCACTGATAGTCCACTAGCTGCATTCTGAATCTTCTCTAAATTGCTGTCGTCTAACTGGAGTTCACCAGTGTAAAAAAAGTTAAGCAGTAGCTCTAGTCCATCATCAGGGCACTCTAATGGCAGGTCGATCTGTATACATGGCGTGTTTGAACTGGGGTCTTGGAACAAGTGGCTGAAGCAGGCAAGAACATTGCGATGGGCCAGATGCACCTGTCCACTCGCTGTGCTCAACACGGCATCACAGAAGTGGCCAAGACCCCTCTGTTGGTTGAGCAAGGACAGCACCCGCTGAGCGTGAGAGGTCCCTTGAGCAAGTATCTCCATCTAGACAAGCAGGAGACATCAGTTTAATTTTAATAGTCAGATAAAGACAACATAACATACAATGTAAATGTATAAATTAATAAATGCATTCATTTAAATTTAATATTTAAATAATAATAATTATATTTAAATTCATATAAATGTAAACATTCAATTAAAATTATATACGATTCTTATTTATTCATGGATATTTATAATAATCAAAAAATGTAAAGTGTGCCTGTTCTCATTTTATTACTATAATTATTAAGAAATTAAAAAAAAAAACTGCCATTATTGTACTACAAGCACAGGTGTTTATTGTTTATTGCTTATTTTGGTCTAGTTTGTTTAAATAACAGTTCACAGAAAACTCCTTTAAATTAAATATTACAATTATAAATATTATACATTTAAATTATAAATAGTAAATTATACATTTACATTTTAAATAACTTTTACTAATTTTGTTAATGGGTCTATATAATAATAAAAAAATGTTCATGCTCAGAATTATGTGTATGTGGTCTGGTTTTATTATTATACTGTAATTACTAATACATGTTTTATGCAACTTTAAATAATTTTAGAAAATCGTGAAATACTGCAATTATTGTACTACAAGCACAGGTGTTTATAGCAGTACTTTTCTTATTTTGGCATATTTCAGTTTATGAAAAGTAATTCTGCACATTTATTTAAATTAAATATTACAATTATAAACAAAAATACTTAATTTAAACTTTAAACTACTTTCACAAATTTTATTCATGGATATTTATGATAAAAAATGTTTATGCTTAGAATTATAATAAATTGGTGTAAAATACAATAAAAAGTGTGTCTGTTCTGATTTTATTATTATACTGACATTATAAAAGTTTCATTAAGATATAATGTTTTTAGAGGTCGTACAACTTTGAGTAATTCTTGAAAATCATGAAATACTGCAATTATTGTACTACAAGCATAGTTGGTTATTGCAAGCTCTTGCTTGTTTTGGCGCAGTTCATTTTATAAAACAGTACACAGTATAATTCTGCACGTTTCCATCTATCCATGCTCAAGAATGTTTTCCCGTATTATGCGGATAACTTTGACTGGTTAACGACTATTTGATTAATTAATATTACCTTAACGTTAACCACAATGTCCGCATTTTAATGACGCTCCCTAAACTACTCGCCGCACAATCAACCGCTTATGACTCACCTTTATCGTAAATTAAATCACTGCTCTCATCTTTCTTTTCACATACTGAAAGTCCACATATATGCGTTATGTAACTTACTAATTAAACTATATAATGTATAGCATCAAATGCTTAATTTGGGCTAAACAACAAGAAGCCATGTTGAAACAGTAATAGGAAGTGACGTTGAAATATTGTTGGAAGTCTCCGGTAGCTGGCCATTCAACCCCTTACGCTGGGAGAGAAGTTCTTCAAATATGAACTGACTGAATAGTTTAGCTCTTACAATCAATCTGCACACCAATTATTCAATTTTATAATATTTCTAAAAGTTATAGAAAAATATTTCATAGTGAAGTATTTATTCAGGATGGTAGTATAGAATTAAAGCTTTTTCGAACTCCGTGACAGGTATTGTATTGTCCATCACATGCCATAAACGCTAACTGTGAGCGCTTAGCGCTGCACAAAATTGCTTCTGTTAACAAGAGAGTCCTATATTTAATATGTTTTTCGCTTCATCTTTGACTCTCCTGTATTTATCCTTTCAAACGCATTCATCAAACAGTGATACTGCGGACTTAAAGCAGATCAAAGGGGGAAAATGAGCAGCTTCGTCTCGATTAGTGGAGTGGAACCACAACAGCATCGTGCAGCGTGATTTGATGCTCACATGAAGCCACTGCCAGTTACACAGAAACAACAGCATATTCACAGAAACTCTGTTTCAACGAGTTCCAAGTTTCTGATTTGATTCAAATCTGTTTTATTAACGGTTACAGCGGCTTCTCATTTTAAACAGGTAGGTGAACAAACGGCATTGCTGCAGTTATGTTTAACAACAGCTGTGAAAGTATCATATCACAACAAATTCTGCTTTCACTGGAGATTAATAATAATGTGTGGTACGATAATTTTGCATTATATTTTACCAACTGAATAAAGTATGCCAACAGGTAGTACTAGTAATAACAGGTAGGAAGCTATTATGTTAACTTGACAAAGCCAACTACTTAATGATATTCTGTTTAAGCTATTGGTTATTCTGGCTATCTTTCTATCTGTCTATCCACTTTTAAAATCTTTTTAGTGACTCTAGCTGTGCTTATGCTGTCATTACTCTGTCTTTATTCACAGGTGTCTCCCTGCCCTGGATTTATGACGTTTTTAGTCTTGTTGGAGTTCATTGGATGACAATGAAAGTCCACAAGGTTCCTTCTCGGTCGCAACACGAGCAGCGAAACACCACTAAACGCCATGGCAAGAATAAATGGCGCAAAAAGACACACAGACTGCACAGGTCTCTCCTAAATACAAATCCTGGAACTGCAAAGTTGGAGCAACAGATAGCCAAAAGGGAGAAACCTGCTTTAAAACGTTTGAAGAAGTTGTATACGAAGCCTGTCCCTGAAAACAGTTGTGCTGAGGAGAAAAAGGCTAAGGCCACTTCTGAGACTTTTGCTCATGTCCACACAAATGGAGGCACAGAACTGGATGAGAGCAGCAGTTCAGTGGACTCTCAAGAATGGAGTGAATATGC
This sequence comes from Tor tambroides, assembly GCA_021397915.2. Lineage (NCBI taxonomy): Eukaryota > Metazoa > Chordata > Actinopteri > Cypriniformes > Cyprinidae > Tor > Tor tambroides. Next base: position 63,863 of record JAFVLL020014580.1, on the reverse strand, counting down.
CAATAGAGTTCTTCAGAACGGCATGGAGAGTTCAACCTCGCCCAAAACAGACCAGACGGAAGAGGGCGGTCTTCAATTTCATGCTCACTTTGACCATACGCACAACCGTGCTGTTTTAGTCATGAAACAAGGCCAGGTAGACTGATAATCTCATATATATTTGTGTGTGTGTGTATAAGCATTACAAACAGTCAAATGTCGGTCAGTTAATCAGGCTGGCCAGTATATTGGTCTCTAGTTTCATCACTAGTTTCTGCAAGAATACTGACTTTTGTGTCTGATGTTTGTGCAGGTCTTGTGTTTTCGTGGGAAGTGCCTGCTCACTTGCCTCTATGGTCACGTAGAGGTGCTGGGCTTCACCATCGAGGAGGGCCAACAGCCTTACCCCCTGTTCTCGCCACCATCTCACTGCCCTCTCACCATCACGGCCTTAGGAAACAACCCCCCCTCCGGCAAGAATAAGAAAGAGGGGCTGCTGGAAGCAAAAGCCATTGTTCGCAAATGTTTCTCTTCAGGTAGCATCAGGAGTATCCTGCCTCCTTATTACCTTTTATATTATTTTTATGTCATTTTCTCACCCTTATATTTTCCATTAAGGAAAGACATTGCAGGTGAATTGGGTAAAAATAGTAATAGATATCACCATCCCTAGTTGATTACATTAATAATTACAAACTTTTTTGTATTACAAGTTTGTTGAAATGTCATGTGTGTGTGTGTGTGTATATATATATATATATATATATATATGTATATGTATATATGTATATACAATTATACATATGCATTGATGCACTTTGCATACATTTCAAAAACAGAAATCTGTACATAAAGCTAGGTTCAAAATTCTTGTTTAGTTTTGTGTTTGTTTTTTTTTAAACAGAGGGGGGTTTTAATCATGCCATGAATCAGAAAATACTGTCAACAACCAGAAAAATTTTTTTAGCATAGTTTTTGGAATAAAATTTATATATGAACAAACCCCTCTGTAAAATCATCAGAATATAGATAGGAATAAAACTGGAAAGTTTAGTGTGTGTAAGTGCTACTGAAGTGGAGATTTCACGCTCGGTGCATGAGAGAAAAGCTCATTTTGAAAAAATGGCTTTTAAAGGAACAGTTCAACCAAAAATGAAAATTTCCTGAAAATGTACTCACTTTCTAGCAGAGTCCAAGATGTAGCTAAGTTTGTTTCTTAATCAGAACAGATTTGTGACCCTGGACCACAAAACCAGTCTTAAGTCGCTGGGGTATATTTACAGCAATAGCCAAAAATACATTGTGTGGGTCAAAATTATCGATTTTTCTTTTATGCCAAAAATCATTAGGATATTAAGTAAAGATCATGTTCCATGAAGATATTTTGTAAATTTTTTACCATAAATATATCAAAACTTCATTTTTGATTAGTAATATGCATTGCTAAGAACTTCATTTGGACAACTTTAAAGGCGGTTTTCTCAATATTTTGATTTTTTTGCATCCTCAGATCACAGATTTTGAAATAGTTGTATCTCAGCCAAATATTGTCCGGTCCTTACAAACCGTACATCAATGGAAGTCTTATTTATTCAGCTTTCAGATGATGTATAAATCTCAATTTCGAAAAATTGACACTTAAGACTGGTTTTGTGGTCCAGGGTCACATTTGGAGAAATTTAGCATTACTTGCTCACCAATGGATCCTCCGCACTGACAGCTGATGAAAACGTCACAATCATCCAAAAGTAATCTTCAGTCCAACAGCTAACACCTTGTGAAATGAAAAGCTGTGTATTTGCAATAAACCCATCATTAAGATGTTATTAACTTCAAACCATTGCTTCCAGCTAAAAAAAAACAAGTTCTTTACCCCTAATATTGCTTCCTCCAGTGAGATTTTTTTTAATGTTTTTACCGGCTGTTTAAACTATTGTTGTGATGGCACCCATTCACTGCAGAGGATCTAGTGGTGAGCAAGTGATGTAATGCTAAATTTCTCCAAATCTGTTCTGAGGAAGAAACAAACTCATCTGCATCTTGGATGGCCTGAGGGTAAAATACCATAAAATAAACACCTAAACATGTATTTTGGATTCACGAAACCCCAAATAGCTCAAAATCTCAAAATCAAACAGACCATTGCATGAGAGTTTTTGTCTTTAGTGTCTTGCCTTACATTAATTTCTACCTGCACTAAAGTTCTTTTTTGCACTTGCTTTCTAACGTTCAGTTGCACTCCTGTGTTTTTATGTCTAGAGCCAAGTAAAAAGCTCATGAGTGAGGTGGACTCTGACTCCTGTGTGGTGCTTCTGGAGCCTCTGGACACGCCGCTCACCCGCTTCCTCACCAGCTTCTCAGAACTCTCAGAGATCTTTGGCCTCAACTCGGTAAGTTGGTGACTTTTCATTTTGTACGATTTTGTACGTTTGTGTTTGAAATAGCTGATTTGTAAATTGTTTGTGACATTAAAATACATTCCCAGTTTAATATGCAGATGCAAACTAGAAATAAGCCATTTGTAGGAAGAATGTAAACACTGTGACTTTGTGGTGCTTGTGACATTGTTTGTTTGAGCATCCTGGCATAGCAACACAGATATATTTGTGTCTGTGTTGATGCATCTTGCAGAGGGAGCTGAAGTCTCAGGCTGCCATCTATAGCCCTGTTCTGTCAGCTGTGGGTGTAACAGCTCTGCGTGGACCTTGTGCACAGGGTCTGGTGGTGTCACGTAGCTACAGAGAAGCTATAAGCAGTTTGCTCAGTGCCTGGGCAGGTAACTAATTGAAGTAAAACATAATTCTATTATTAAAAAGTTGTATAATTATATAAATGTGTAATTGTAAAAATGTTTTTGCCCACAGGGGAATTTGACCGCTGTCCCATAATTCTTGTGTGTGGGGGGAAATCCTCTGGCAAATCCACCTTCAATCGACACCTTATTAACAGCCTGCTCAATCAGTGAGTTCAAGCGATTCCTTTGATCAGTTTAGTAATTAAACGATAAATTGAGAGTGATCTTGTGTTTTTATACGCTAGCCTGCATGCAAAGTTATTGAAGGAATTGACATGTAATTTTAAAGTGGCATTTTTGCTCTCTACCTTGTTGTGTGTGTAGCACTGTAAGCGTAGAGTATTTGGAGTGTGATCTAGGCCAGACTGAGTTCACCCCTCCTGGATGCCTTTCCTTGAACACAGTTACAGAACCACTGCTGGGTATGTGTCATTCTCTCCATCTCCATATAACCACAGGAAGTGCATTTTTCTTCATCAATATAATTTAAAAAGATTTTGTTAATTCATGAGGTTTGTACTGCAAAAATTCAAAACTGACTTACATTTAGCATATGTTCTTTGTTATATACCCCCAGAAATAGACATGTTTGTGATTGTGTTGATCTTTTCTAGGGCCTCCTTTCACACACCTGCGTGACCCAGAGCACATGGTATATTATGGTCAGGCAGATTGTCAGGCTGACATCGATCGGTATCTGGAGTCTCTCAAATCCCTCTGGTGCCATGTCAATGGAGAAAGTCCTGTCATCATCAATACCATGGGCTGGATCAGAGGTCAGCAATAAAAATGTTGCACATAAAATAGGAATATTGATTTAAATGGTATATCGTCTCATTAATGGATCTTGAATATTTATGCAAGTATCAGGACTGTCAATCAATTTAATAGCTTGATATACTGATTAAGATGGGTCAGAAGTAATCTTATTTGTTTTTCTAAAATTGGTAGCTCTATTAAGTATATTTAATGTTCATTATTTTACTTTTAATAGATATAATAATAGTTTTCATTAGAGTTTCTAGGACTGACTTACTAACATACGTCTTTCTCTCTTTCATAGGCCATGGCTTTCAGATACTGGTCGACCTCATTCGCCTGTTTTCCGTTACGCATGTAGTGCAGCTGAGTTATGGAAACACATCACAGTGTCAACTTCTTACCCCAGACTTCCTCAGAACTGCCCACGGCTGGCAGACGCACCCTCCAACGCCACCCGCCTTGACAGAGGAGCCAGCCAGTCATCCCTCCATTCGATCTCATGTATTTCTCAGTGTCCAATCAGAATTTGAAGGTGCTGGGACATCTGGAGAAATGTAAGTTGGCCAGCTGTACCCTTTGGATTTTAACTGTACCTATTATCAAAACCTATTGTTTTGGTGAATGTGTGACTAGTTCAGATTGGTCATGCATATTTGGATATTACTACTTTACAAACTAAAGTAAATTCCCATCCTGCATTCCTCATAGGCAACATCAGCGCAGTAATGAGCTTCGGGACCTGGCTCTGCTCAGCTACTTCAGTAAGCTGCAGTCCCTAGAACCTGGCCCCGTCCGCCCGCTTCACTGCTTCATACCCTACCAGGTTTTTATTTTATTTTTTATTTTGAAAATAATTTTATATTTTAATTCTTATATTTCTACCAGTTTTTGTTTTGTTTTGTTTTGTTTTTTTTCTCGTTTTTTTTTTCTTGTTTTTTTTTTCCTTTTATGTTTTTATATTTTATTTCATTTTTATTTGTGTTTCATTTTAGATTTTATATTTAATTTTATTTTGGTAATGTGTGATTCTTTTAAGTGAACATCTTTTTGTGTTCTATTGCAGGTCCCACACTCAGCAGTAGCTATAGGTGTAACACACTGTGAGGTCGCACCCAACAACATCCTCTATGCGGCCAATGCCAGTATAGTGGGATTATGCTGTCTCAGTGAAAAGGTTATGGGCAGAGGAGGTCCTGTTGTACTCTCCCAAACTCCTATTTGTCAGTGTGTGGGCCTAGGTGTGTATTCATGACCTTTAATATGTAGGGTTGGGTATTGTTTGAATTTTATCGATTCCGATTCTGCTTGTCGATTCCAATTCTTATCGATTCCCAGTTTCCAATGTGGTTAAAAAAAAATTAAGTCAACCACTTAGATATCAAACATATTTATTCTGTGTCTCTTTTTGCAAAACATTTCACTCCTGCTGAATACCATGAAGAAAAATCAGCCAGCTACATAAAAACTGGTCTCGATTAAGAGCTGTTTGTGTGCAAAATAGAGCTGCATGATTCTGGATAAATTGAGACTTTTTTTTTTAATGGAGGTTGTAGTTCTCTCGCAATTCTGAAGAAAAAATATTAGACAACTAAACAAAATTTAATTGATGAATGGAATGATTCAAAGACTCATTCAAGATTTACTTGTTTCATTACTGGATGAATCAGTGTTTTTGAATGAATCTCTTGAATGAATGATTCAAAAACAAATACATTTTTAACAGCCACCTAAAAAAAAAAGAAAAAGAAGAAGATGAGCACACAGGAATTGATAGGTGGAATTAAAATGTTAATTTTACAAGAAGTATCTGATTCCTGAGCATAAGTATCTGATTCTGGAGTTGGAATTGATTTTCGATTCCCATCCCTATTAATATGTGGACCTGAGGTTGAATTGATCTGTCAAATTGCATAGCATATGTTATTGCATTACAAATTTTCATCATTATACATCAATACAAGATTATACAATCTGAAGATGTAATTTACCTGCTGTTGTGTTTTTAAGGTGTTCTGAGAGGAGTAGACATGGCACGTGGTTTGTACTTTCTGGTTACTCCAGTGTCCCCCTCTATCCTGAGGCACGTGAACTGTCTCCTGCTGGGAGAGATCACTCTGCCTAAAATATTGCTCACCAAACAGGTATGTGAATCAGCACTATATACTACTGTTCAAAAGTGTGGGGTTAGTAATTTTTTTTGTGTGTGTTTTAATGTTTACTGACTGAATATAGAGGTCCAAATGATATATAACCATTTGTGTGATGGCTAAATGGTTAAGTGTTAAAGGAAGGGTTATCAAAATTTGATGGATCTTTGTTGTTTTCTCTTGTTCCAGCATGGAGTTGAAGGAGATTTACCTTACGTCACCACGGACTACAGTTTTGAAGTCCAAGGGGCAGGAAAGCTTCACATCTACAAGGGACTGACAAGGCCTGGTTTTATAAAGTCAAATAACTAAGCTCTTCTGTATGGACTCTGCTTTCTGTGAACGACATTTGTATCCTTGTACTTGTTTTATACCCTAAATATTGAGGTAAAATTTGCCATTGAATGTACAAATCTACACAAGTATTTTGGCTTTTGGAAATGTATACTGTGGGGAGATGGAGTGTATGAGTGCATATGCTGTTTCTTTATCTCTTGTTGAATGGCTCCATGTTTAAGATCCATATAGGAAGCTTTGCCTCTTGTTTTGATTTGCTGTACTGTTACAGTATGTCAACATGTCATTAAGAGTCTTTGTTTTATTTTACCAAGTCACATTCCCAAACCAAGATAATGCAGACTGTAAAATATTAAAGTGGGTTTCATTTTTGCCAAGAGAGTAGTCTCTTTCCTTGACCATTTGTTTATTTTTTACATTTAAATATTGAGAAGTGAATTGATCAGTATACAATTTTGTACTGTAGGGTACAATATGGTGCTGTAAAGATAACAAAACTGCTTGTTTTTTAAATTGTTAGGTTATTTTAATTCAGCTTATTATAAATGTTATCTTGTTGCCTCTTTGTTTGCTGAGATCCGTTAGTTGAGAACCAAGCAAAAGATGCCTCGGGCATCTGTATCGGGATATGCATTATGTGCATTTAATCACCTCTGCACTGGATCTATGCATTAGATGTGAACATACCAGTTACACAAACAAAGCTGGCCTTTGACTTCACAGTATCTGCCTTCTCTTGCTGCTTTAAAACATATTACAACATTCACTGTATCAGCAGGTGGCGCTACAGTTTTGCAATTTTCACTTTCAAAGTACTTATACTGGCATAATCAGTGTTGGGAAGGTTACTTTGGAAATGTAATTGTTTACAGATTACAAGTTACCCTATTTAAAATGTAATAAGTAGTGTAACTCTTTTATTACTTTATTAAAGTAACGTAACTGATACATTACTTTAATAAAGTATCAGTTACGTTACTTTAATAAAGTAACTAATGAATGTTTTCAACTGTTTATCATTTTCAAACATTTAAAGCAGGCAGGGTTAACCTTACAGCAGTACTTAACACTAATTACTGTCAGACTTTCAAAATCGAAAAGAAATCAATTAAATCTGTGTGTGTGTGTTATTCAGATATAACCCCTTTGTAATCGTTAACATTTTCATAATTAACTGTAATTTGCACATTTTTTTTCTCAGTAACATCTATTTTGTAATTAAATTACGTAATTCCGTTACACGTAACTAGTTCCCCAACACTGGTGACAATTTTATGTACAATATTGTCATAGCAGTGCACACACACGATAGAAATCAGAAATAATTTTTAAAAAATGTAAATACAAAACACATTTTTTACCTTTTTTAAAAATTCTGTTGCTTTATAATTTGGGTTGGTTTATTTAATTTGTAAATCATCTGATGGTAAATTACGCAAACAATAACTTTTGTTTTTTATTATTATTTTTTATATGTATTATTACAATGTTTAATAATAACATGACTCCTGTATATATATATATATATATATATCGTTTTATGTAGCCTATATGGAACTTTATCACTAATTAAAATTAGCTGCTTTTTGCTATTTCACTTCCATAGTTAAAAACTACGTTAATTTATCTACTTATGAAATTTTGCATTTAATTTTGACAGAAAGCACATGAGTAACATGTTCAACTTAAAACGTTTCAGTTTCACTGAGTACTTTGGTAAACACCTGCCAAGCCCAGAGAGCGTGACGTCATCGCCAGCAAGACGTAAACAAGGAAGAGGATAGAAGCTCTGTTTTGTGTTGATTAAAAGTCAATTCAGCTCAGTTCAAGCTTTATTGTTTTTTACGCGTTTATTGTATATTACTTACACAAGTTAATTAACAAAAATTTCGTCAAATTGAAAACGTCTCATAGTCATAAACAATACCGGATTATTACTAGAATGGACCCCAAACATAGACAGATACTTCAGCTGAACAGGTTTAATCTAGTCACGGCATTAAATCCTGCAGAAATCTGCAATGGGCTTTTGTCAAAGGGGGTCTTCACCCAGGACATGATCGATGAAATACAGGTGATACTAATGTCTTTGTTTACACAAATGGGAAACTGGGAACGGGATTGTGAAAGTTCACATGTGGTCACTGTGAAAGTTCACAAAGGAACAGTACAATTTGTTATTTATTCACTCACCCTCATCAAACCAGTATGACTTTCTTTCATTTTGTGGAACACAAATGAAGAATTCTAAGCATAATAACTGTCACTCACAGTCACCATTCACTTTAATTGTATAGTAACATGATGTACTGAAAGTGAAAGGAAACTCACTAGACTGTCAGTTTCTAACTATCATGCTTCATACAGGATGTTCACACTTCACTTGTTAATAATGTGCATTGTTTAGTTAGCAATTATGAAGGATAGACGATATGACTATTCATGTGATAGTGGTTCCCTTATTGCAAAGCTGCAAATGTGAAACATTGTTGTACTCCTAACAGAGCCAGATAACAATATGTGACCAAGCCAGGCAACTGGTGATAGACTTAGAGATGAGAGGGAGTCAGGCTTTCCCAGCATTCCTGGAGTGTCTGCATGAAACTGGCCAACATGACCTCGCAGAGCTCCTACAGTGTGGAGATGGTGCTCGTCTGCCGCCTCCTGTTCCCGTACAGCCTTCACTGATCCCTCTGCCAGTCCGTAAGTGTGTTACTTCCATTAAAAACACAGGATTTACTTGGATATATTTACATATGTTCCCAATAATACAGTAGAACATAAAACACCCTCACCGACCTATGATCCTCTTGAGCCTGGCCTGTAACTGGCATTCTGCTATGATATATAAAGTATATATCAAAGTATATTAAAAGATGCATAGAGATATCTTATTTGATCTTATGATTCAATGCATAAAACCCAAAATATACAGAAAAACCAGACAGACCTGATTTTACTCCATCACGTTTAGTACCACTGAGACCAGAACCTGTGTCCAATCCTCTTAACCCACGTGAGTCACAGTCCTGTTATAATTCGCAATAAAGTATGTTAGTTTTCATCTGTTAAATACTACCAATTAAAAAGTAAAGGGCTATTCGGTTAGAAAGCATGAATAACCTTTGGATTTATGAATTTACACAGCTTCTAAAATTAAAGTGGTGAGACCAACCAGGCCAGGAAGAGTCAGTACACAGGTAAACGTGATCACTCTCAGCAAACAATCCTGAATGTTTTAAAAGTCATTCATTCTTAATTATTCACCGATAACTGTGTACAAGTGTTCTTACTTTTGTGTGCAGAAAGATTCTCAAACAAAATTTAGAAGTGTATCATGATTTCCACAAAAATATTAAGCAGCACAACTGTTTTCCACATTGATAAGAAATGTTTCTTTACCACCAATACTATTATATCTTAATACTGTTTTTAATATGTATTCATGTAAAAAATGAAAATAAAAGAACATATGTGTAAATGTGCCTATATAAGCATATTTTCATATTTTAATATACAACACTACTGTTCAAATGTTTGGAGTCAGTGAGATTTGATATGGTATATAGATAGATAGATAGATAGATAGATAGATAGATAGATAGATAACAGTTCTGTCATGACAACTTTTGGAAAGGTTATCAGTGTTAATGTATTTGGTCTCAATACATAAAATGACCCTGTAGCAGATCTATAACAGGTGGAGCTGGGGAAGGTGGAGGGTTTCCGAAGCGTGCAGCAAACTTCTACAGCAAACACTGGCCAAGTATTTGAATGTTGAGCAGCAAGCTCATTGGCTGCTGATGCAACAAAAACCAATCCACCATGTGAATAACGATGTGATTATATCAGACTGAGTTAGGACTTATCAGTCTGAACCATTAAAAATTTCACGACAGAACTTTGTTTTTATTTTAAATTGTAATAGAAGTTGTTTTTACTGTATTTTGCTTTATTTTTTTGATCAAATAAATGCCATCTTGGTGTGAGCATAAGAGACTTCTTTAAAAAAAAAAAAAAAAATCTTAATTGCATCATTGTGCCTAACCACTCTCTTACTATTTTTTTGTGCAGTGCTATAAGATGGATGCCAGTCCATGTGGGATCTGCCTGATTATAAACAATGTAGATTTTGACCCAGAGTCTGATCTAAAAGATCGAAAGGGGTCCGACATTGACTGCGACAAGATGGAGAAAAGATTTAAAGCTCTCAACTTTGAGGTTATTGTAAAAAGGAACTTGAAGTACAAAGTAAGCGCAGTGCTTCCTCTTCTTCTCCCTGTAAACAAAGCTGTAAGATAAAAGTCTGTCTGTCTCTAAAACATTTTAAAAATGAATAAAAACATTTTTTCTCCAATCTGTAGCACATAAGACACGAGATGGCATCTTTAGCACAGAGGGATCAGTCTGCGTATGACTGCTGTGTGGTGATCATCCTTTCACATGGTACTGAGGTAAATCCAGTCACATATTTTTCTTCAAAAAAGAGGATATATGTTATATTTGTTTTTCACATTTATGAAGACTGTTAGTTTTCAACAAAGTACAACCTGCAAATAAATTTTATTTGCTTCCTCATTTTGAAGAACACCATCAAGCTATCCAGTTACAAAAATATTAGTAGTTTTCTCATTCTGCTTTGGTGCTCGACATTTCTCTAATGTTTAGGCAAACCACAATCGCTTTCCTGGAGCAGTTCATGGTGTTGACGGACCAGCTGTCCCAGTTCAGTTAATCACAAACTACCTCAACGGCCAGAACTGTCCTTCTCTGCAGAGCAAGCCCAAACTGTTCTTTATCCAGGCCTGTGGAGGAGGTGGGCATCTAAGAAATCTTTCACAAGTCTTGTAGCCAAAAGGTGCAGTCACATTTAATATACAGGTGCATCTCAATAAATTAGAATGTCGTGGAAAAGTTCATTTATTTCAGTAATTCAACTCAAATTGTGAAACTCGTATATTAAATAAATTCAATGCACACAGACTGAAGTAGTTTAAGTCTTTGGTTCTTTTAATTGTGATGATTTAGGCTCACATTTAACAAAACCCACCAATTCATCTCAACAAATTAGAATACTTCATAAGACCAATAAAAAAAAAACATTTTTAGTGGATTGTTGGCCTTCTGGAAAGTATGTTCATTTACTGTATAAGTAATACTTGGTAGGGGCTCCTTTTGCTTTAATTACTGCCTCAATTCGGCATGATCAGTTTGTGGCACTGCTAAGGTGGTATGGAAGCCCAGGTTGCTTTGATAACGGCCTTCAGCACATCTGCATTTTTTGGTCTCTTGTTTCTCATTTTCCTCTTGACAATACCCCATAGATTCTCTTTGGGGTTCAGGTCTGGTGAGTTTGCTGGCCAGTCAAGCACACCAACACCATCATTTTACCAACTTTTGGTGCTTTTGGCAGTGTCCTGCTGGAAAATGAAATCAGCATCTTTAAAAAGCTGGTCAGCAGAGGAAGCATGAAGTGCTCTAAAATTTCCTGGTAGATGGCTGCGTTGACTGGACTTCAGAAAACACAGTGGGCCAACACCAGCAGATGACATGGCAGCCCAAATCATCACTGACTGTGGAAACTTCACACTGGACTTCAAGCAGCTTGGATTCTGTGCCTCTCCACTCTTCCTCCAGACTCTGGGACGTTGATTTCCAAACAAAATGCAAAATTTACTTTTATCTGAAAAGAGGACTTTGGACCACTGAGCAACAGTCCAGTTCTTTTTCTCTGTAGCCCAGGTAAGATTCTTCCAACGTCGTTTCTGTTTCAGAAGTGGCTTGTTAGCCCTTTTCCTGAAGACGTCTGAGCGTGGAGACTCTTGATGCACTGACTCCAGCTTCAGTCCACTCCTTGTGAAACTCTCCAAAGTGTTTGAATCGGCTTTGCTTAACAGTATTCTCAAGCTTACGGTCATCCCTGTTGCTTGTGCACCTTTTCCTACCCAATTTCTTCCTTCCGGTCAACTTTGCATTTAAAATGCTTTGATACAGCACTCTGTGAATAGACACCGCTTTCAGTAATGACCTTCTGTCACTTACCCTCTTTGTGGAGGGTGTCAATGATTGTCTTCTGGACCATTGCCAAGTCAGCAGTCTTCCCCATTATTGTGGTTTCAAAGAACAAGAGATACCCTGAATTTATACTGTAGGGATGGTCATTTAATGAAACTCAAATTTAAATATTCTAATATTTTGAGATTCTGGATTTTTGACTTTCATGAGCTGTAAGCTCTAATCATCAAAATTAAAACAAAAAACTTTTGAAATGTTTTACTTTACATGCAATGAATCTAAAATATATGAAAGTTTCACTTTTTGAAATAACTTACAAGAAAAAAATGAACTTTTTCACAACATTCTAATTTATTGAGATTTACCTGTAGTTCTGCAAATTTTCATGTTCAAAATAGTCGTGACATAAAGAAAATTGTTTCCAGGTCCAAACCTCTCAACAGCAATTTATGAGCACTGTTTATTCATATCACACATTTAAGGCACAGTTATACTCACAGTGAAGTTCTTTTTTGTTTCTCATTTAGAGGTAAAAACAAGTTTGAATGGTGTCCACGCTGCTGAGAGCGACATTTAGATGAATGTATAAAAGTGTGCTGCATGCTTTACTCAACTAAAACGACACTGATGAGAAAACAGCAGTTCATAGCGGTGTAGATATTTGCACAAACGAACTTCATTTTGGCCTTATTTATTAGTTTGAAATGATATCACACAGGTTTATTCTTCATTTTTGCTTGAAGTATACTGAGGCCTTTAAGCTAAGCTTTTAAAAACTCACAGTGTACACTACAGTCTTCATGCTCACGACATCCCAGACAACAACATTTTAATGATTCATAAAAGATGAATCACTGTCTGGCTTAAGGTAAAGATGATGATTTTTTATTAGTATTACAGCTCAACTTGAAGAATTTTCCCCACGCAGATTTTCGCAACTGGTTCAAGTCAAATTCACAGTGTTGACCGATAGAAAGCTGAATTCGCAGTGTTGACCAACAGAAAGCTGCTTGGTTTGTAGATGATTTCTGTGTGAGCAGTGCTTCATACATCGCTACACTATTCACAATAGACAATGGACCTTTTCCAAAATGTTGCTAATGTGAACACACCTAAAAATAATCAAAAATGTTTGAGGTTTTTAAATATAACATTTCCCAGTGTGCTGCAGTTTTTCAGATTAAGCTAACTTTTTTTTCTCACCTGTAGGTGAGAAGGACACAGGTTTTGAGGTTTCTCCAGATGAGGTGGAGCCCTCTTTGGGTGGGATAGATGACCAGATGGATGCTATTCCCATATCCTCCAGCAGTGACTCTCTCAGCACGTCTGATGAACTTGATGCTCGGGCCACTTTGCCTACACCCAGCGACATCCTGGTGTCCTACTCAACCTTTCCAGGTCTGTGTTTTGGTTGATGTGCCTTAAATAGTTGTTTGTGATTGCTAAACACAAATGGATGACACATGCTAATGCATTTGCAGGCTATGTCTCCTGGAGGGACACGCAGGCAGGATCCTGGTATGTGGAGAATCTTGATCGTGTGCTTGAGGAGAATGCTGCCACGGATGATCTGGGGACCATGCTGGTGAAGGTACGTCTTTGTCCTGTAAAGCTTCTTAAAACAATTGATAGAAAATGGAAAAAATAAACCAAAACCAAATAATGCTACCAGTTAGAGTAGAGCAGTATTATGGTACATACGATATCAAACAGTAGATATTCTGCTAGCTTATAGATAATTTTGTAAAAAGATTTGACGCCAAGCAAAAACTATAGTCTTCTCCTCATACTGAATCACATACAAACTCTTCCAGTTGAAGTACTATATTTTCACTGGTGCCAGACATAAAATTCATTCATACTTTGAGGTTGAGTTTACACTGAAACAAAAAATCTGATTTTTAACTTACATGTGATGCAGATTGGATATTGTTGCACACGTCTAAACATAAAAATCCACTTGAGATCCGATCTTTTTCGCATCTGATCTGAGCCGCTTTCAAATATGGATACATGTCCGATATCTTGATATCTGACCTATATCTAAACATGTAAATCTGATTCCTATTGGAATTCCAAGCCATCACAAGGTGATGGAAACACCTTTGGCCACTATAACTTTTCTTAAGGTCGCATTATGAACCTGTGACGTGAATTTCCCTTTGGGATTAATAAAGTTAATCATCATCATCATCATCATTATGAAGCAGATGTTGCATTTATATGCTCACATAAAAACTCAACTTCTTTTATTGAGATTAGGATACCCTATTGAATTCCATGGTTTTCCATATCAGGACATAATAAAAAATTATCTGGTCCTTGGCAGGTCTTAAAATTTGAAAATAAAATCTCAGATGAACAACATCACATGACCTATGGCATTGTGTTATTATTTATTTAACAAAAATTAAGCCAAAATGGAAATGTGTGACAAACTTAGGACACCTTGTGATTTAATTGCTTGTAGATCCACTTTTCCCAGCAATAACTTGAAGTAATCATTTTCTATATGACTTTATTAGTTTCTCACATGGTTCTGGAGGAATTTTGGCCCACTCTTATTTACAACATTGCTCCAGTTTATTGAGGTTTGTGGGCATTTGTTTATGCACAGCTCTCGCCACAGAATTTCAGTTAGGATGAGGTCTGCACTTGACTAGGCTATTGCAACACCTTGATTATTTTCTTTTTCAGGCATTCTGTTGTAGATTTACTGGTGTGCCAATATTGCCCAAGCTTTAGTTGTCAGATGGATGGCCTCACTTTTGACTCTAGAATACTTTGGTATACAGAGGAGTTCATGGTCAACTCAATGAATGTGAGGTACCCAGATCCTGTGGCTACAAAACAAAGCCCAAAATCATCACCTCTCCACCAGCATGCTTGTCTTTTGGTATTAGGTGTTTGTGCTGATAAGCTCTTTTGGCTCTTTCACCAAACATGGTGTTCTGCGATGGCCAAACATCTCCACATTGGTCTCATCTGTTCAAAGCACATAGTTTCAGCAGTCTTATGGTTTGTTCATATGCAGCTTTGCAAACCTAAATTGTTTGGAAATGGCTATATTACCCTTCCCATTTTCATGGCAGCAACTATTACTTCTCTAAGATCATTGCTGGTGTCTTTCCTCTTTGGCATTGTGCTAACATACACCTGAAGGCTCCAGACCAACAAACTGCCAAAACATCTGCTTTTATAGAGATGCTCACTCTTGCTGATGATCAGTTAATCAAAGCTATTTGATTAGTAGTTCCTGACCATTACTTACCCTCTTAATTCCTACATTAACAGTAAGGGTGTCCTTAGTTTGTCACACGTGGCTTTTCCATTTTGGCCTACTTTTTGTTAAATAAAAATGACAGGGTGTGATATGTTGTGTTGTTATTGTTGTCGAGGTTTTGCTTTACAAATTTTAAGACCTGCCAAGTACCAGATGATTTTTTATTATGCCCTTATACAGAAAACCATGGAATTCAATTGGGTGTCCTTTCTTTTTCACATGATTGTATAGGTAAGAGTAAAAAAAAAAAAAAAAGTTGGATGTGGTCAAAAGATAGGATCTGTGAATTAAGCCCTGCAGTGTAAATAATGCAGCCTGTAGGGTTGTGTCCAAAAAAAAAATAGCTAAGCATATTTTAAGTTAGATTAGTTAGATAGTTAAGCAAAAATAGATACTATTAATATAATTTATATTTATATAATTATATAATTTATAATTGTATTTATACATAATTTTATATATATATTTTTAATGTTTCTGCATTAAAATAAATTATATATATGAAATATCTATTTTCTTTAGGTAAATGATGCAGTCTCCCAGATATCTGCCAAAGGCCTGTATAAACAAATGCCCGGATCTTTCAACTTCCTCAGAAAACGTCTCTACTTTCAGTCTTCACAGTCATGATCACTTGAAGATCTTGAAGATTTTTTTTTTTTTTGCTGCAGTGGGAACACTACCATGTACTTGATATAATGTGATAAAAACATATTTGTACTTTTTTACATCATAAACTGAACCACGTGAACAGAACATTTGACTGGAATTTTTGTTTTTAACATAATTCTATTTTTGTAATTCTACATTTGGAAGCAGAATGCAAACTTCACAAATATAAAGCACTAAAAACTTCTAACTTGTTCATTTTATAAGTGCAATTTGATTCTTTTTTAACGTTCCATAGTGCACAGCAGCAAGAGGACAATAGACTTTTAATGCACTTGTGGTTCAGTTGTGGTATTTGACAGTGGTTAACTGTCACACTATCTTCTTAAGAAATATCCAGTTGCATATTGTGCATCGTTTCTACTGAATAAAACATACATTTCAGATAAATAAAAATCTAAAATGAAGATTGTAGTTCCATTAATGAGACTAATACAGTCACAAACAGACTTAGATTTAGATGTGTCATGCGAAACAGATAAGACACTCAGGAGAGGAAGGAAATGAATAGATCCTCACACACTAACACCAATAAAACGCATATAAGAGCAAACAAACTGTTTGTGAGAATGTGAAAGTGAGAGCGAGGTCTCACTTAACATGTTTAACAATACAGTGAATTTCAACTGTTATTAACTTATTTGGTAATAGGTAGGCGCCATCTGTTGCAAAAAACCAGAACATATCTGTTCTTATTTCCTTCTTTTGTGCTTCACAACTTTGGATGGATTAAATAAATAGGAACAATGCAGCTGCATAAGTGAACAAAAATGACATGTGATGTAATCTGATCCATACAAGCCACTTCTCCTTCCATAGATGGAAAACTGGTCATAACGCTTATTTCGGGGTCAAAGCAGCTATCACTTTAGATATATCAGAATCAAAGCATTTTCCACTACTTATGTTTGTTTTAGCGACCTTCTTATTGTCAACCTGTGTGGGAAGATCTTTGATGGAAACTGCCACTTACTTTCAGAATGACATCAGTCCTTTTAAATGTCTAAACAGGTAGACATAAATAGCCATTACTGAGGTATAACCTCAAATAAAGCCTGTCAGATAAATCCAAATTGAAAAGATAGTGTTTGTGAAAGAGAGAAAGCACAGTGAGGGAGGAGGGGCCAGTAATGTGAGGTTTTACTCGGCATTCAGTACACTTACTGTCAGCACAGTAACCAAGTGAGGAAGGAGGAGAGCGGTCTTGTCTTTCTCTGTATCTTACAGTGCTTGTGTGCGAGAGAAAGACAGTTTCTCAGGGCTTTGGTTTGGACAAGTGATACTAAGGGAGTGTGGAAGCTGTTTAAGAGGCTATATTGAGAATGCCAATGTGAACATCTGCAGGAATTAATAAGGTAAGTGTTGTGGGTTTACTTACAAATGCAAAAATAGCATGGTTTTGTTGTTTTATTATGGAGTTTATTTTGTAGCTGTCAGTTTGTGTGTGTTATTTGGTCATTTTTTCATACATTACTTTTGGCTAATACAAGAATATAATTAATAATGCATATTAAAAAAAATTTCACACATATTTCTATAGTAACGCCCTCAGAAAAGAATATTATGATAAACAGTTTTATCCTAAGCCAGCTGGAGAAGCTAGAGATAAATCTTACGCCAAGAAAATGTATTAAAATTTGCTTGTTGTTGGGAAACATGCATGTTTAATTCCCGAATATGTCTGTTAACATTTGGAAAACATCTGAAAGCAATTATTTCAGTGAATATTTAGTTACTTTCATGAGATGTAAATGGGGAAGTTTCTGTGAAGAATGATAGAAGGAGAGAGTCTGAGGGGGTGGCCTGTTGTCATGACTCATGGTGAGAGTGTGCTGCTGCGTCTGATTTGCTATTGACACAGGAAGTCTGCTACCTTCCTCTTTTTTGACTCCCTAGATGTGCAAGTTGTTCACTAAAACTGAGTGCACTGTACATCCACTGTACTGTAGGTCATGGCATGACGAACAACCGCTGTGACATGTTGAATGATGACACTCCTGCTGGAGATTACAATGAGTGCAGATGTATATATGCTTATTAATTCTCAATTTGTTTCTTTGGAATTTGAATATATTATACAAGACATTTTATATGATGTTAAATGCTGAGAGTGTTTAGTCACCTAGACTGCAAATTAATTATTTTTCACAGTGGTTGATTGCCTCAGGACTTGTGGTATTGTAGGTGTGCAAAGCAAATTGAGTTATTATTATAGTCCAAATGAACTTAAAGCCAAAGAAATCTGAGTATGAGTTTGACCTTGATTAATCTTCTTGGTGCTAAAATGGATGAAATGAAGGTATGAATGTGAAGTCCGTATTAAACGTCAATGTACATGTTTATCATTTCTGTGGGTCATATAGATTGGTCAAAATGGGTCAAAATATAAAATTAAAAGCATGAAGTGCCAATGAAAATCTTTAAACTTCTTTATGGCTTTCGTTCATTCACCTAGCTGGAGCTACAATGTCATCCCATGTCAAACTGAGGAGAGATAAAGTGGGGACGGCAGACTATGATACACAGATTAAAGGTAACGTTTGTCCTAACATTGAATACCCTTTAAGATTTCTGAGCAATGGAGTGCAATGGAAACCCAAACTGATTCCTTTCCAATGAGATGAAATTTGCTGATCAGTTTCTGTTGCAAGCTTTGTATGTGTTCTGAAATCACAGATAATCATTTTATTAACCTTTGTTAAAGTCGGTTGATAAAAATACAACTGTTCATACTTAGTTCATGTTAGCTCAGGTACATTAAATAATATTAACAGATACAATTTGTAAATGTGCAGTGTTGAAATCTGTTTGTTTGTTTTGTTAAACTTTGTGAATCCGACATGTTCCAGTTCATTGTTATTTGATACCTGTCAAATGAAACATTAACAGAGAGGAACTATAGAAATATAATTGCTCTCTCTCTCTCTCTCTCTCTTTCTGTCCACTAGAGGTGCGTTTGCAGCTGGCGGAGCAGTTGAGGATATTTGACGGTCAGGTGGAGCAGAAGACTCAGGTGTTCCAAGATCTGATCGATTATTTGCGGAGACGAGGCGAGATCGAGGCGGAGTACGCCCGCTCACTGGACAAACTGTGTGACAGGTTCTCCTCCAGAACCAGGAAGTGAGGATATGAAAAGAAAAATATACAGTATATACAATATATACAGTAAAAAAAAAAAAAATGCCACCCTTAAAAACATTGTAAGAGTAATTTATTTTAAAGAAAGATACAAATACCCCAAACACAGCAAGCAAAAATGGCACAATAACATATTATATATAGAATTCTATATATACTACCGATCAAAAGTTTGAGGTCGGTTAGAAAGTTTGGTAAAATTTTACAATAAAGTTAAATTTGTTAACATTAGCGGACATTAGTTAACTTTAACAATTAAAACTACCTTTAAAGTATTTATTCATCTTAATGTTAATTTCAACATTTAGTAATACATTAGTAAAATCAAAAATTGTATCTGTTAATATTATTTAATGTACCTGAACTAAGAATGAACTGTTGCATTTTTATTAACTAACATTAACAAAAATTAATAAATACTGTAACAATTGTATTGGTTATTGTTAGGTAATGCATTAGCCAATGTTATTTTTAATTATTGTAAAGTGTTACTAAATGTTTTTGACAGATGTCTTGTGTGTTCACCAAGGCTGCATTTATTTGTTTAAATATACAGTAAAATGAGTAATATTGTGAATTAATATTACAATTTAATTTATTTTAAAATGTAATTTATTCTATTGATTACTTCCAGCCATTATTCCAGCATTTATTTGAATTAGAAACCTTTTTTAAAATTATAAATGCCTTTTCTATCACTTTTGATCAGTTTATTGCATCTTTTCTCAATAAAACAATTAATTTCTTTAAAAAAAATAAATAAAAATAAAAAATCTTACTGACACCAAATTTTAAACAGTAGTGCATATATTTAGTTTTAGGCAAAACATGCTGTGTATATATAGCTTTGTATCTTTTGCTTACCAGGAACTTTATAACTCAGTTCTCTGTTTCTGTTTCCATGCCCCTCAGGAAGGAGCCCAGCTGTCAGTCAGTGGTCAACTGCTGGCAGGTGTTGTTGACGCAAACACGTCAGGAGAGCAGAGATCACAGTTTCTTGAGTGACAGCTACAGCAACACTCTGCCTCAGCAGCTTTCACACTGTGTTGAACATGCCCAACGCCTGGCCAAACGGGTACACACCCACCATCACACACACTGTGTCGCTCACACACACATTTTCACATCCTTCCACATTTACAAAAATAAACACCCACATACTTGAAGGAGCAAACATGCCTACAGATATACATGTGGCTTCCTTTGCACTGACACTTTGCAGACAGTGCACAGAAACACCTTTGACATAGTCACCTGCCACTCGCCTGACATTGTAATACACAGTTGCTAAAATGATCATTCATCTTTCTATTTTTTCATTATTTGTATTTTTCAGAGCAGAGACATTTGCACCCAGTTACAGGATGGACTTCTGAAGGTCACCACAGAACTTCATACAGTGAGCTTAACCCCTCATTCCTTTCATCGAGCCACCTTTTTCTTTCAGAAACAGTTTTTGCTTGCGTTGACACTTAATGGATTGTAAAATGTCACTGCAAATCTCATTCCTATGTTTGTTGAAAACCAGGCCTTGAAAACATATTACCAATACTACACTGAGTTCCTGTCTGCAGAATGCAAACTAAAGGAGGCAGTCAGACTGGAGGAAAAGCAGAAGCAAAGTGCTTCTAAAAAGATAGAAAGACAAAAAGAGAAGGTATATCTCCCTTTTTAATACCTAAATATGAAATGCTTGTGAATAAAATGGTTATAATTAAGATACATTTAAGGTTCAGTTCAAGTTAAGCTCAATCAGCTTGTAGCATAATGTTGATTACCAGAGAGAGAGAGAATTTCCATACTATATTTTTAACTATATTTATCCATAACTATAACTATCCATAACTATATTTTTCCCATATATATATATATATACATATATGTATATATATATGTATATATTTTATATATAATACCATTTTTGAAAGAAGTCACTATTTTCGTATACTCACTTGTGCATTTATTTAATCAAAAATAAAGTAAAAAAGGAATGTTGTAAAATATTATTATTATTATTATACAATTTAAAATAACTGTTTTCTATTTCACTGTATTTTAAAATGTAATTTATTCCTGTGATGGCAAAACCAAATTTTCAGTAGCTATTACTCCAGTGTCACATGATTCTTCAGAAATCATTATTATGTGCTGATTTAGTGCTCAATATTTAACATTTCTTGTTATTATCAATGTTAAAAAAGGAAAAGTTGAAAAGTCGTTCTGGTCAATATTTTTGTGGAAAATGTAAGATAAAGTAAAACAAGAAACAAGAAATTGTGGCCACAAATGATCAATTAATTCCCTCATTTTAGTTAATTCATGGCCATGATTAGTTTTTTTTTATTTTATTTGTTGATGTTTGTTTTTAAAGAAAATTAGGAATGTGTCAAAAGTATTTATGTTAATCAACATTATGCCACAAAAAAAAAAAGACTGGTGACAGAATCAAGTGAGCAAGAGAGTGCTACAGTGTTTTTCCTGCATGAACATGATCTGCATCTTCCACTGTGCAGAGTGATGTGGGGCAAGTGTTCGCTGCATATGATTGGCAGACTATAGATCACGGCAGTTGGTTATTGTGGTCACCTTGTGTGATTTGACGTGTGACTCACTAATTGTGTGGATAAGTGATTGTTCCAGTAACATCTGAGGTTACATCTCATCTCTTTATGTGTGCACAGAGACAAAGTAAAGTTCAGGAGGTTCAGTTAAAGTGCACAAAAGCACGGAATGACTACCTGCTCAACTTGGCTGCAGCAAATGCATGCATGAACAAATACTACCTTCAGGATCTCTCCACTCTCATAGATGTGAGTTCATTACATTCAATCTATATAATCAGGTTTCAGTATTGTGCAGGTTTAACTCAACCTCTCATTGTATGTCCTCTCAGTGCTGTGATCTGGGTTACCACCAGTCCATATCCAAGGTGTTTCATTTTTACCTGGCCAGTCGCCAATGGGCCCAGCAGAACTTGAGTGGTGGGATGCAGCAGCTTGACACAACTGTGTCAGAACTGAACCAGAACCAGGACAGAGACACTCTCATGCAGGCCAACATCTCTGCCTTTTGCCTGCCCCTCCGCTTTCAGTACCAACCCTATGAAGGCGACCAGGTACTTCTTGATAAAATGTGTCTGTATAAGTGGAGAATATGTGGTTGCTTATGTATGTATCCTCTTCCAGGTGGTTGAGGTGTCAGCAAAGTGTGAGATGATGGGCGAGCTGGTGACTCGCTTCCAGCAGCTGCAGTCCAGGCTGTCTTCAGTCACCACGGAGGTTGAGGAGGTACACAAACCCCATAGCATCACATATTATGCGGCACTACTACTAAAAATAGGATAGATGTAGGGATATTTGGATGAATGAATGCTTTATCTTTGTGTACTCCTTATAAATCTTGTTTGTCTAAACATGAATATACTTAAAATGTATTGCAGTCTGGCAAATTACTTCAGTCAGCTCAATCTTCCATGTTGGATGGTATTGTCGAGGACACCTTTGGATCCACCCCAGACTTTCCTAGTTGCCCATCATCACCAGAGGTGAACAGTGATATATTAGTCAGTAAGAGCTATCAGCTGAAGCGTAGAGCCAGCCTTCCGGACACTGAGACTTTGTACTTCTCGGTAATTATACGTACATACATAAATCAAATGTTCTTTTATAAATTATTATTATTATTAAATATTTAATATATTAAAGGACATTTTTAAATACTGTTGTTTTGAACTTTCTATTTATCAAAGAATCCAGAAAAAAATGCATCATGGTTTCCAACAAAAATATTTTTAAAAACGTTGGTTATATATATATATATATATATATATATATATGTATGTATATACACACACACACACATACACACAGTGGAGATCAAGATTAGAGAACAACATACAATTTCCTAAATTTCAAGGTCACTGCTTAGTCCTATTTGAAGTTATCCTTACAGGAGAAGAAGGGCAGTTTTTAAGCATATTTCATAAATTAATTGTATTCTGAAGCACAGTATAAAAACTTAAGATATTTGAGAAAGAACACTGATCAAAATTAGAGAACTCTTTCAGATACCTCCCAGTTACTGGTGTTAATCTGGCACCTGGTGCTAATTTCCTTAATTATATGACAAACCCTATTTAACTGGTAGCATTCCTCCAATATTATGAGACTGTAAGATGGCAGGCTGCTCTAAGGTGACTGAAACCCTGTGACAGGAGGTTGTCCAGATGAAGGCTAAAGGGATGACCCTTTCAACCGCTGCAAGAGAAGCTGGTCATTCCAAATCTGCAATTTCTCGAATATTGTAGGTTTACAATAACACTAATTCATTCAAGTTCCCCAAAAAGGCTGGTTGTCCACATAAGACAAATGCACATGAAGACAAGATAATGTGGAGAATCTCAATGGGGAATTGGTTCAGCACTGCAGCTGAGCTGGAATTGCTTGCCAGTTCAGCAATGAACAGAGTATGGATCTGTCTCTGCACGTTTAAGAGAAGTCGGACTGAAAGTACACTTTGCAGTGACCAAGCCTCTCATCAGCAGAAAGAATCAAAAGGCTAAGCTCACCTTTGCTGAGGAGCATGTTGTGTAGAGAGAGGAGAACTGGTCTAAAGGTTCACTTTAGTGACGAGAGCAAATTTAATTTATTTTGGTCTGATGGGAAACATTTGTTTGGTGTCAAACTGGAGAAAGACTGTAGCCCAAGTGCGTAAAGATGTCAGTGAAAGGTGGAGGAGGAAGTGCCATGGTTTGGGGGATGTTTTCTGCAGCACAAGTTGCGCCTCTTATACAGCATACATGGCAGAGTGAATGCAAATGTTTATCAGAACCTCCTTCAGCAACATGCAGTTCCTTCCCTGCAAGCATCGCTCAATCAGCCAACAATTTTCGTGCAAGACAAAACTCCCGTCACACTGCAAAAAGGGTAAAGCAGTTCCTGAAATAATGAACACTGAAATAATGAAATGGTCAGCCCAGAGTCCTGATCTAAACCCGATCTCTGGAAAATCCTTGGTAACAAAATTATGGCTAAGAAACCCACTACAGTCACCGAACTATAGAAGAGACCAGAAGAAGAGGGGAGCAAGATCACACCAGAGCACTGTGAGAAATTATTGATGTCCTGTGGCCGCAGATGTGCTGAGTCATTCAAAGCAAGGGCCTCTACACTTCCTAATCATTTCTGACAGTTGTAACTTTTAGTTGTAATTTTCTTTCGTGCTACAGTGGTTACTGTTCTCATTTTCCTTCACATTTTGAGGGACGAAGATTAACAATATTTCAGAAAAAATCAAGTATTTATAAATTGTTCTTTAATTTTGATCTCCAGTGAGTTGTATATATATATATATATATATATATATATATATATACAGTCAAACCAAAATTTATTCAGACACCTTCAACATTTCTGACATTATCGTCAGTAGTAGTAGTAGTATCTCTATTGCTGTTTTTGTCGGACATTTTCTATTTCATGTGACTTTATATTGCAGAAAGTCAGAGACCATCTATGTAACAGCTCTTTAATATTAAAACTGGAGGCCAAACATGACCTGCTAAAGGTTGCCATTCAGAAAGGTGGAATAATTTCTCTTATTTTTACAGAAATTGTTGTAAAGAAGAAAAATTCTTCAATTTTGTTCTTCTGATTCTTTTTCTTATCAGCTGAAAGTGTTGCCAGTAACCATTCCAGGTAAGGAAACTAAGGCTTAAAATAGATATATTTTATGTAAAAATATTTGGCAATATTCCCACATTTTATTGGGTAAGCAAGATCAGAAAAGGCCTTTTTTATTTTTAGTGATGACTACAATTAAACATTTCTGTTTGTTTAGAACACGCTCCAAAAGATCTGTGCGTCATAAAAAGAGTTACCCTGGTACCCAGATCAGCCAGAAGCTCTTCAATGGGGATCTACTATCATACATCCAAGTAAATCTCTATTATTCAGGAAGTGCTCTGGATTCACTCAAAACAGTTCAAGGCAACTGACTCACACTGTGTTTCCTCCCCATTAGGCATCGGGACAGCTCATTCCTGCAGTGGTGGAGAGCTGCATTCGGTTCATCAACCTCAATGGTAAATCTAAGTCAGTAGATAATGCCTCTTTCTAGCATTCTTTACATCTTAATCATTGGTTTTCTAACCTATCTCCCAAGGTTTACATCATGAGGGATTGTTCAGAGTGCCGGGATCTCAAATGGTGGTGAATCAGTTTAAGGATGCGTTTGAGAAAGGTATGTGCACTGGGTGATAATATTCTCCTCCCTTTCTCTTAGGGAGGCACGATATTGGATTTTTGCCGATATTTTTTCAACTCATTTTGGCCGATACCGATACCGGTATGTTTCCTTTTGTTTGGAAACAACACCAAGTCTCTCCTATGCAGAAATTATAAGCAAATATTTTTAATTTTGGTTAATTTTTAACAAGAACTTATTTGTTAGAATAAAATAAACAATAAGGTTTTTTGACCGTACATTGAAGCTTTGAAAATGACTATAAATAAACTACATATCAATTGCTGCATTTTTTTCCCAGAAAGATGCAATGTTAACCCTAACATTTTATTTTAAGATTTAACATTTGTAGATGGTCTAAAGCAAAAGAGTTGTAAAAATTCTGAAAATCTTTTATGGCTTATGATTTGTTTAAAAAATAAAACATATTACACATTAATGAATAAATCAGTATATGTAAAATGATTTAATTTACAAGTGTCATGTTTGTGATTTTTTTTTTTTTTTTTCTTCTTATAAGATATAGCTTCTGACCTTTAAATCAAAACATTCTCATTATTTTATGACATCAATTACTGCTTTATTTAATCAGAAACACAGTCTAAATGTTATTTGTGTTGGCTATTTTACTTTTAATTTAATTAGAAGTAGGCTAACAGTGCCTCCTACAGATTAAAACTCCTTAGAAACGGACATTAGGACACAGGGGAGGCTGCCGCTGCACGTCCTATCACACACCGAAAGCGTGTATGTGCATTCTCAGATTAAATGCAGCAAGCCAAAAGAGCGAATCTAATCATCATTCAGACAAAACTTTGCTTCAAGAATGAGCCACACCGCTGACGTGATCTAATCACTAGCACACCCTGAGCCCTTAATGTATTCCTCTTATCGGCAAGACATATCGGCATAAATTTTCATATCGGGCCGATGCCGATATTTACATTTAAAGCCATTATCGGCCGATTCCGATATCAGTCCGACAATATCGTTTATCCCTACTTTCTCTAAGCATTAGTAATAGGCTGTGATTTGTGTATTAATTCGTAGGCGATGACCCGCTCGCTGATGGGGGGTGTGACATGGACTCTGTGGCTGGAGTGCTGAAACTTTATTTTAGAGGACTAGAGAAACCCCTGTTTCCTGAGGACAGTTATGAGCAGCTGATGGAATGTGGGCGTAAGAGCACTTTACCACACTATTATGTGCTTTTATGTTGACTGTGTGTGTGCTATCTTTCCTGTGATAAGATTTTCTATTTAAACAGGAAATTTTGGCAGGACATATTGCAAGGCTGATTTTTACCCATCTATTCAGTGCCTCATTAAAAATCTAGCAAAATTGCTTTATGGTGTACATTACCATTAGATTTTATTAGACTAAGATTTTTTGTAAAGAAATTAATAATTTTATTTGGCAAGGATGCATTAAATTGATTGAAAGTGACAGTAAAGACATTTAAAATGTTACATAACATTTTGGAAATGGCTGACCATTGTAAATGCATATCTGCTAAAAGTTTATTTTTGTCAACTTCTAGGCGTAACAGCAATTCGCTAATTTCATGGAGTCTTTAACTTTACCTCCCTTACAGAAATAGATGACGAGACAAAAAAAGTATCGCAGCTGAAGTGCGTTATCTCCTCATATCCTGCCTCGCTCATCATTGTAATGAGATATCTTTTTGCATTCCTTCACCAGTGAGTATTACAATGTGTCACTGGGTTTTGTCATTTTTCCATCACAAAACCCCACATCTGAATGTCTGTACGTGTTTATGAAGTGTCTCCCAGTACAGTGACGAGAACATGATGCAGCCCTATAACCTGGCAGTGTGTTTTGGTCCCAGTCTGGTGAGGGGGCCAAACAACGGCGATGCAGCAGAGCTTCAGCGCATCAACTCACTAGTCAAGAGCATCATTATCCAACATGAGAGCATTTTCCCTAGCCAGAATGAATTGCCTGGGCCAGTGTATGAAAAGTGCATGACATTGGAAGAAGACGACTGGTAGGAATTTGTAGTCCTTGTAGTGTACCGTACACACACACACACACACACACACACACACACACACACACACACACACATACATACAGTATATGCTAAGAACATGTGCTAACATATTACAAACAATATTGTTGGTTATGGTTGGTTAACATTATGATTGTTGGTAAAGCTGCTTTGAAACATTGTGTATTGTGAAAATGGTTATACAAATAAAATTAACATGACTTGATGTCTACAGTGAGGCTGTAGCAGAGGAAGGAGATGGAGAATCAGAGCAATCGCAAATGAAAGAAGCAAAAGATGGTAAGATTAACATGGTTTACTTAGCATTTGGACTAGCAGAACTTAACTAATTCCTTTTGGTCTGTTTTGATGTGCAGAGCTGCAGGGAGTAGCCCTCTTTGACTACACAGGCCGTTCTTCAACTGAGCTCTCCTTTAAACATGGAGACCGTCTCATCCTACACAGCAAAGCCTCCTCTGATTGGTGGAGAGGCGAGGTGAATGGGACAAAGGGTCTCATTCCAAATAAATATATCAGTGTGTCGAGGTAGGATTTCGTCTATTGTATAGCCACATTCAACAAAGAAAAAATGGCAGATAAAATGCTTTTGCAGAGCTACACTTCATTGTAGTTCTTATAAGTATAATATACCATAAATACAGGTGCATCTCAAATTAGAATGTCGTGAAAAAGTTCATTTTTTCTTGTAAGTTATTTCAAAAAGTGAAACTTTCATATATTTTAGATTCATTGCATGTAAAGTAAAACATTTCAAAAGTTTTTTTGTTTTAATTTTGATGATTAGAGCTTACAGCTCATGAAAGTCAAAAATCAGTATCTCAAAATATTAGAATATTTACATTTGAGTTTCAATTAATGACCATCCCTACAGTATAAATTCTGGGTATCTCTTGTTCTTTGAAACCACAATAATGGAGAAGACTGCTGACTTGGCAATGATCCAGAAGACGAACATTGACGCCCTCCACAAAGAGGGTAAGTCACAGAGGGTCATTACTGAAAGGTGTGGCTGTTTACAGAGTGCTGTATCAAAGCATATTAAATGCAAAGTTGACTGGAAGGAAGAATTTGGGTAGGAAAAGGTGCACAAGCAACAGGGATGACCGCAAGCTTGAGAATACTGTCAAGCAAAGCTGATTCAAACACTTGTGAGAGCTTCACAAGGAGTGGACTGAAGCTGGAGTCAGTGCATCAAGAGTCACCACGCTCAGACGTCTTCAGGAAAAGGGCTACCAAGCCACTTCTGAACCAGAGACAACGTCAGAAGCGTCTTACCTGGGCTGTGGAGAAAAAGAACTGGACTGTTGCTCAGTGGTGCAAAGCCCTCTTTTCAGATGAAAGTAAAATTTGCATTTCATTTGGAAATCAAGGTCCCAGAGTCTGGAGGAAGACTGGAGAGGCACAGAATCCATGTTGCTTGAAGTCCAGTGTGAAGTTTCCACAGTCAGTGATGATTTGGGCTGCCATGTCATCTGCTGGTGTTGGTCCACTGTGTTTTCTGAAGTCCACAGTCAACGCAGCCATCTACCAGGAAATTTTTAGAGCACTTCATGCTTCCTTCTGCTGACAAGCTTTATGGAGATGCTGATTTCATTTTCCAGCAGGACTTGGCACCTGCCCACACTGCCAAAGGTACCAAAAGCTGGTTCAATGACCATGGTGTTACTGTGCTTGATTGGCCAGCAAACTCGCCTGACCTGAACCCCATAGAGAGTCTATGGGGTATTGTCAAGAGGAAGATGAGAGACACCAGACCCAACAAAGCAGATGACCTGAAGGCCGCTATCAAAGCAACCTGGGCTTCCATACCACCTCAGCAGTGCCACAAACTAATCACCTCCATGCCATGCCGAATTGAGGCAGTAATTAAAGCAAAAGGAGCCCCTACCAAGTATTGAGTACATATACAGTAAATGAACATACTTTCCAGAAGGCCAACAATTCACTAAAAATGTTTTTTTATTGGTCTTATGAAGTATTCTAATTTGTTGAGATAGTGAATTGGTGGGTTTTTGTTAAATGTGAGCCTAAATCATCACAATTAAAAGAACCAAAGACTTAAACTACTTCAGTCTGTGTGCATTGAATTTATTTAATACACGAGTTTCACAATTTGAGTTGAATTACTGAAATGAATGAACTTTTCCACGACATTCTAATTTATTGAGATGCACCTGTACATGAGCACATTTTACTACGATTCCTATGGGACACTCTGTTAAGCTCGTCTAAGTGAACAACAGTAACAAAGGGGGCGGAGCTTTGCAAATGGTCAACGGAAGAAACTGCTTATTGATTTCACTTCATTTTCTTGATTGTCCCTAATCAATGCATTTATATACCCATTTAATAACAGACGTATCACTATTGAGTCAATGCCACAATCAGTTACTACCAGTCATAGTCAGGAGTGTCATAACACTACTTAATCCTCTCCCTCTGTGTTGTTCAGCATGGATGGAGGCCAAGATCAGAAAGGGAAGGAAACTTTGAAATCCAGCTGTGGCAGACAGCAGACAGAAGAAGAGCAGAAAGCAGAGCAAAGTGCACGGTAAAACACTCACAGATTGTTTCATGAGAACTGCTGAATGTAAAGACATGAACTATACTGTATAACCATGTAGAGTTTTTTGTACTAGCGCAACCACATGGTAGTTATTTAAAAAAAAACTTAATCATATAGAGTGCCAAAGTGCCATCCCTTTTTCTAACCCTTTTTACCATAGGAATTTTTAAAAAAGTCTTTATTAAAGCGTTATAAGCAGTGAACCAAACCAACCAGCTACAAGGTGAATTAAAACATTATAAACATTGATTTGAAGTAAAAAAAAAAAAAAAAAAGTTTTTGTAAATCGAACAAGACAAAGGTACAAGTCTGTGTACTTAACGGCTTTAATGAGAGAAAGAACTACAATCCCATGAAGCATTGTGAATGACATTCAAATTAAAAACATTTATTTTGTATATAGAAACAGTATATTTTGTCTAGTGTAAAATATGAATATACAGTAGATACACATTTAAGTAGTTTAAGAGTGTAGAGAGTTTTATTTATTTGGAACAATTTGTTTGTTTCAATTTTCTGATTGGTGGAGATTTTTTGCAGAATCAGGGGTAATGCAGTTTGTCACCAGGCAATCAGCTGTTAAATACAGTTGTTTAAAAAATGTGGCTTAAACAAAAGCATATACCATAGATTAACAACCTCATAGCTCATAGTAGGACTGTTAAAGGTTTTATATTGTTAAAAAATCATAGAGAAATGTGGAGAAAATGAATGGGATTTTTACTTCTGGAACCCAATCGTTGTACTCTATTCTGTTCAGCATGTAACTTGTACACCATCCATATTAATACAGGAAAGAAACAAGCATGTAATCTTAGTGAACTTTATGAGAAAGAATGGAACTTCAGTCTGCATAATGATGACCAATGACTCAGTAACTAGCTAAACTTAACAATTCTGTCTGTATTCATTTTCTAGGCTCAAGGTCACAAGTGACAAAGCCGGAGTCGGGCCAAGTCATGTCACTTCTGGAAAGGTTTCGTTACAAATACCCGCAGGACAATATGCACAGCCAGGAAGTTCTCCAGGGGCTCTGCGGAAAATATTAGAGTGTGTAATTAGGCTGTTTACTTGCTTTTTACAAAGATTTTAATATCACAGATTATTATCTACAGAATAATGACTAAATCAGTCAATTTATAACTTTCACAGCCCTCAAATGAGACGATCCACTGCCGATGGAGGAAGCGGAGAGGAATTTTCAACAGAAGTGGATAAGGTCAGGACATTTAAATCTTATTTATAATCCTAATGAGTTCTCCATCCTCCCTCAATTAAACTGTATTTTTGTCCATACTATCTTGCAGGATGTGCATCACATGATGCACTCAGTGTTTAAGGAGCTCCTCATTCGCCAATCTTCCCCAGATCAAAACACATCTACATCCTCAGAGATCACCTCCTCTGGGCAAACACCTCCAAACAAAGGACCAGGATGGAAAGGAAAGGGTTTATTTAGATCAGCTGACCATGCGGACTGAAATAAAAGAGAACAAGGGGAAAACTGTGTAACCACAGACAGAAACACAAGAAAATTTAGGTGAAACATCAGTTTGAGTGAGAGCTCAATCTCGGTTTATGGTATTTTTTTTGTACAGTTTAAATAGGTGGGTTTAAGAGGCACTTTCAATTCAATATGTGAATTTTTTAGATTTAAATGTGTGTTGTGACAGTTATAGTATGTACATTAAGATGTCGTTTTCTTTCAATTTTCTTATTTTCACCATTTGTTGTAACAAGCAACTGTACTTCAATATACTTTACCCTGTGGAATAAGAACATATCAGGCCTACAGTAAGGCTATAAATTCACAAAAGCTTGTTTACATTTTTTTTTTTTTATATATATTTTTAATTTATAATGTGAAAACTTTGTAAATGACACCCAGCACCACACCTACATTTCTAAAAGATATAACAGTCCTGAAATATCGTGACAATCTCTTTAAACAGTAAAACAAAAAAGTGTCCAGAAGTGTATAAAACGTGAAAAATCCATGATTTTCTCATTACTTGTGACAACAAACTTTAAGCTGCTACCCACAGCCAGAGCTACTTTTCTTTGTGTACGGATATGAATTGATACAAACAGGCGAATGTGATATGTATGCAATTTCCCGCGAAATCCGTCCAACAACTCTAAAATTTAATTCACTATTAGAGATTTATTGATATAGATTTATGAAAGTGTATTTGGGTGATGTAAATTCATAGTTTATTCATAGTGCACTCTCTCA
The DNA here is from genome assembly GCA_021397915.2 of Tor tambroides. Taxonomy (NCBI): domain Eukaryota; kingdom Metazoa; phylum Chordata; class Actinopteri; order Cypriniformes; family Cyprinidae; genus Tor; species Tor tambroides. Next base: position 31,702 of record JAFVLL020014580.1, on the reverse strand, counting down.
TTTATAACATTTTGTTATTTTTATATAAAAAGTTACATTGTATTACAGCCTATCTTTAAGGGTTTCTTGGTGCGCTTCCTGTATGTGAATCATTTTGCGATAACACAGTAGCCAAGTGCTAATATGATAAACCAGAATATGAAAACATGATAGACAAATCTGAAACATTTGCTGAACAAATGTTTACTACTTGCACAGCCACGTGCATTAGGAAAACCGAAAAACCCCGAACTGACAGGAACAAAAAAAGAACTTCGGAAGTTCTAGAACGGCCAGAATTTCTAAACATCGTTTACAGCGCCTCTACGTGGTAGGTCACATACAACAGACCTTAAGAGCCATTAGAGCCTGATACTGTCGTCCCATTTCCTGTATAATATTTTATTTAATAACAATCTATAGATTTCCTGTTTTTGTTCATTTCCTTTTGATATTGATATTGATTTTCACTGGTGTCCACGATCTCAACTCTTGACTGTGTCCTGACAAAGGATCCTCCTACCTCATGTTCAGATGTTTCCATGAACAGACATAAATGATCTTGTCCCTTTAATGACCACGATTTTTGCGTTTTTGAGGCAGCAAGTTATTGAATCACATAATTGCAGTATTGTATATTGAACTGATGTAAATATCTGACATTTTACTAAAGTGCAAATTAGTAAATAACAGTTGCTTTTTAAAAAGTTAATTTGTTACTTTTCATGTAAAAGCTAAAAGCCAATTGTAGTTCTGACTAATGAACACCTGAGGGCAGTAAGACTCTTCAAATATGAGCAAAGTCACTAGTCATAGTCATCAAAGTTGCGTTTTCTTCAAGTTTTAGTAACATTAATAACTTTAGTATCATGATCATTTTTCCAAATTATAATTACACAAACCTGAAACACTTTTTTTTCCATAAAAATGACAGTATAATGTCTTACAAAGGTACAAGTTACAAAACACTGGACCAGTTCATTCCACAGTACTTTCCAAACTCTGTAGTCTTCATACAGTTTTACATTTTCATAAACTTTATAGGCCATTCATAACTTTTCTATAATACTACAACACTTATAGTTGTTTGTAATTAACTGTAAGTGCAAACAAGACAATAACAAGGCTATTAAATAGAATGCAACGTCTCACATTCAGAAATGTGTCTTTTCAGTATCCAGCAGCATGGCCAGCTGCCAGGGTGGCCTAAGGTGAACTGAACCTCAAGGTGTAAGTAATTTCATCCTTATTAGAGAGTAATGCTCAAAGCTTATGCAATACTGTAAAATAAACAAGCGGTTCTCGCAGAAATTCTGGAAAACATTCTTTCAAAGAGCTCCTAGATAAATATTTTGGAGATGAAATTGGGTACAAACTAATCTTATTTTGAGCAGCTTTTTAATATAGGCTGATTCTATATTGTATCTTCATGCATGTTCTAATTTGGTGTGCAAATGATTTTAGCAGCAGCAGATTTAAACGCCCTAACTTTATGTTTCTTATCCTTTCAGCCCTCTCTCAACATTTATATACAAGTTCTAATGTAGACCAGATGTTTATAATCATGTTTTATACATCCATGCATCGGTGAATGTAACAATAGTCTTCATTCAGGTTTTATATTACATGAAGTTCACACCGTTATTTCCTGTTCATCACACTGTGGTTTTCTCAGCTGTTTTTTGGGATACATTTTAAACAGTTACACAGAACAGAACTAGAATAATATATTTTCATAATGAAAACTGTAAACTTTAGGCACTAAAATCCAAACTCAGATTTGAAGGACTCTGTTGTCAGAAAGACAATTATTTATATATGAGATTCCACAGATACTTTTGCTCCAAAATGGCGGGGGGAAAAAATGTTGCGGACAACACTTACCATGTGGATTGAAAATTTGAGAATCCATCATTCTGACACGAAAATTACAGAGTGGAATTTCAATCTTTCCTGGACTATTTTGAAACCTTAAATTCTTTGTTGTCATTTCATGCTGTTTATTGAGTGATATATTTTACTATAAAAAAAAAATCTGATTGATTTTCTTTGTATGTTTCATTTTATATTTGACCCTAATTGCTTCTTCACAGAGTGGTCAGCCACTGCATGTCAAACTCTTAACAGATATACTCCTTATACTTGTTATAAAACTGGCAGAAACTGCAATGAATTAGTGAATGACCTCGGACACAGAACGCCATCCAACGCTGGCAGGATTTCTGTGGTCCTCCTGAACCGCAGCCATTAATAAGCCCTGCATAGCTGTCTTACAAACCCTATGGGATGAGAAGAAATTATGGTTTCATTCATAGGAATGTTTCAGAGATCCAAATTTATTCCACATGACTCTGCCTTTCAGGTTTGCACTTCAAAACGGATGTACATATATATATATATATATTTTTTGCCACGTAAACAGTGTTTAATAAAGCTAACTTGCCCAGCAGTTCACATTAGTTTAATACTGGTTTTCACTGTATTTCCTGTTCTCAGAGGAAACTGACTTAAAAAGATTCTATAATCTGGGATCCAAAGAGACGTGCGTATGGTGATGTCAGAGGGATGGATACCCTTTTAAGGGCATAGATTTGGTTTTGTAAGTGAGCACAGAATGTTCCAATTACTATCCCTCCATGAAGTAAACATTTTGTTTTAGTACGAATTGTCTGTTGGTGTTATAAACAGTTGTATGTTTTTGTGAACAATTTTCACATCACTTTTTTGTCATTATGCAACAACTGGCAATGCATAGCTGGCCAAAAAAAAGAAAAAAAAGAAATCCAATTATTGATATGTGAGGGGGCTTACAATAATACTGGCCAAGTAAATAAGTATCAGCGTACAAAACAATTGGCCCTAGCAACAAGATTACAGTGTCTTTAAAGGAATAATTCATCCAAAAATTTGCTGAAAATGTACTCTGCTTCAGGCCATCCAAGATGCAGATGAGTTTATTTCTTCATCAGAACAGATTCAGAGAAATTTAGCATTACATCACTTGCACACCAGTGGATCCTCTGCAGTGAATGGGTGCCGTCAGAATGAGAGTCCAAATCTGATAAAAACACCACAATAATCCACAAGTAATCCACATGACTCCAGTCCATTAAAGTCTTGTGAAGCGAAAAAGCTGCATGTTTGTAATAAACAAATAACTTAAAATTCAACTGAATGAGGAGAGAAATATGCACAGATCAAGCAAAGCACTGTTTACAAGTGAAAACAGTCCAAAACAGGTTCTAAACAAATATGTTAGTGGATTTTGATGTGAGAGGACAAAGGAAGCATTATTATGGATTATGGACTGGTGTTTTGTCCAGAAGCAACAGTTTAAAGCCTTGATGGATTTATTACACACAGCTTTTCACTTCACAAGACATTAATGGACTGGAGTCGTGTGGATTATTTGTGGATTATCATTATGCTTTTGTCAGCTGTTTGGACTTTCATTCTGGTGGCACCTATTCACTGCAGAGTATTCATTGGTGAGCAAGTGACGAAGTGCTAAATTTCTCCAAATCTGTTCTGATAAAGAAACAAACTTGGCTTGAGGGTGAGTACATTTTCAGCAAATTTTTATTCTGGGGTGAACTTTTCCCTTAATACTGAAGTCCTCTGAGCAATCTTTTGTACAGATCAGTTTGTGAAGAACTTTAGCTCATTTGTTCATCCAGTCCAGACGCCAGATGATAACCTCATCACCATATGTTATGGCTGGAATGAGGTACTTTTCTGCAGTGATGTGATTTGTCTTCATCAAACTTTCAATCCAAATTTATGCCAAAAGTTTAATTTTCATATTAACTGCCTGCAGTGCATTCTTCAAATAGCTGCCTGGATCATCCAGGTGGTCTTTGACCAATAGTCATGGTGGTAAGCCTAGGGTTATTTGTGACCTCCTGATGTATTTGCTATATGGCTTCTTTAGCTCCTGCGAAGACTAACAACAGTGAGTTGCACCTCAACAAAAATGTATAGATGTCAAGTAATTGTGCAAACCTTTTCCATAACACTTTAAATGCTATTAACCACTAAAAGAAGTTAATTTGCAGTCCCTCCAGGATTTCGTGGGACATTTTTCTGATTTTTGCGGCCTAAAATGACTGATTTTGCTGCGGCTTTTCTCAAAATTTGCGGTGATATTTGCAGCATTTTTTATTGTTTTGCAGTGAAAATATACCATGGACAACATTCTTCTAACATTGTTACAACTTTTCTGACTTCGAGAACCATCGTAGGGCTCCAGACTAACATTTGAGGACACCAGTGCCATTAAGTTCTACAGAAGGAGGCACCAGCACCTGACAGTAAAGCACTCACCCTAATCGCACATGTACATCTTGGAGATGTCTATTTGATGTCTGCATTTACATATGCAAGACATATTTTTTAGGGTGTTTGCTCATCTGCAATATGTCTCTAAGACGTTTCCTGTCAGATGTCAAATAGACATTTATTAGAATGCATGTAAAACTGCTTCTGAGACATTTATCAGATTACACAGCAGATGTTTCCCAGATCTTTAGCAGATGTCTTACAGATGTACTTGTGCTGTCTGGGTAGTTGAGATGCAGATAAAATTAACTTTTATTACTATAATTTGATTAAAAAAAAAAATAAATAAATAATAATAATAATAAATATATATGTATAGGGAGTGGAAATGGATAATAAGCCTATAAGTCTCTGCAACCATATAGTGGTAATTTAATGTCCTTTTTATTTTTAAATAAGTGTTTGCTTTCCTACATTATTAAACTTTTAGGCTTATAAACTGAGGCAATATGAAGGATGAACAAATAATGTCATCACATTAAAAATCGCAAATTCGGTAATACATAAAGCTTTGAAGTGCTGGGAAAAGTTGTATGAAGCATTTAAAAACACTCGAAAACATGAGACCATTTCTGCCACAAGTTGTTCCTGTAGTTATGTTAAATCCATGGTGAATGGTGGAGATTTGTGTTTATTGAACAATGTTTTTCCTGGTTTCTACATCAGTGGCGTTTGTTCTGATATCTGTAGCTTTAACAGAATTCTGCGCCGAATTTGAATGCTTCTCACAAGATTTGACAGAGATGTTATTGATTCTGCGGCGAATTCAACTACTTTCTTCACTGTATCTCCCAGCGCTGTGTATAACGGTGTCACGTGATCGAGATCAGCCCGCGGCTCCGGTACGAGCAGATAACCGGTCTGCGCTGCGTAGCCCAAACGAGTAGCGTGGATTCGTTCCGCTTTCGGTTCATTTGTCCAATGTAGCTCTTGTAAATTGGGCATGATGAGAATGCAAGGCTGTTCATTCCTTTTTTCAAACTGAGAAACAAACTTTCTTTGACTGAATGTGCATTGCGATGACGTCACGGGACGCATCTAAGCCCAAAATCTGCGAAAAATCTGCGGCAATTCCAAAAATTTGCGAGCTCTTGCGAAAACTGCGGAGTTTGCTTGATTTTGCGATAAATTCAGCGATCGCAGAATGGCAAAATCCTGGAGGGACTGAATTTGGGTCAGTTGTTCTAATCTGTTTTCTGTTTTCATGAATCATATTTTCATTGACTATCAATTACATTTAAATGTAATGATCAGTTCAAATGATACAGGTCTACAGATAACAAAAATGATTTCAGAGTGTGTTTAGACCCCACTTTCAACCTTGAATTTAAATGTGATTCTTTATTTATTTATTTATTTTTTCATTTTTGTACTATATCACAAGGACTTGACAGACATTTTTCTCTTTAAAAAGCAAAATAAATATAATTAGATAAACATCTGTATCAATAGATTTTTTTTTTTTTTTTTTTTTTACAGTATATCTTGTGTGTTTTCATTTAATTGAAGCCTTTATATGTACAGTGTGTCAAACCTGCTACTGCTACAATAATATTTTCTTAATCAGTACTTTGGTCTTGTTTTATAGCAACAATATTTAGCCATTCTTAAAACAAGATAAATTTAATTGATTTGCAGGCCTTTTAGTGGTTTATGTTTCCGGCCAACTGGAAAATGATTTGTTCTTATTTTAAGCAAAAATACTGATTAAGAAAATGATTTTACTGAGTATCAGATGACAGGATCTGTATATACTTTACTGTACATCAGTTGAATTCAAGGCACTGTATAACGATGTCATTTTAATTTCTTTCCCTTTACCATCTTCTCATATTCATTATGACTTCTTTTTATTCTCACACAACTTTAAATAAGCTTTTTAGTGCTTTAGAAACAATTTGACTGTTATTGACGAACTGAACGTGTTGCTGCTTTGCACACTGCTGGTATTTCACTGAATAAAACCATTATTATTTTCTCAGCCTTATTCAGTATGCCTCAGTAAATATACAAATTCGTCAACATATGTTCCGTTTTATGCCTGTACCTTTTGTACTGAATGTGTACGAAAGTCATTTATCAGATATTCGTCCAATAAGGAATGTATATCACTTTTAGTCCTGGATTTTTCTGGATTTGAACTGTCCCTTGGATGTAGTTTCCATGCATGAATCACATAATTCATGCTCTTCCTCAGTCCTTGCCATGAAAGCTCTGAATCTGAAAAAGACTTACGGCAGAAAGACTGATAAATGGGATGAAATAGCTGGCTGTGGGGTTAAGGCCTTGATCTCTTCTTCCTCTGCAGTTAAGACGTTTATCTCCATCTCACACACAATAGTGGACTACACTTCTATGAAATATAATGTTTAATAAATTATTTCAAATTTTTTTAGCGTTTACGTTTATTATGACAGTCAGTAAGCTGTTCTTTATCCTGTTTGATGAGACGGCAAAGATCAGTCTATTTTTGCATAAAATCCTCATCTTTATGTCATACATTGGTCCTGTTTGGTCATTAATAAGCCACTCTTCACAGTTCACTTGGTTAAAGTGGCATCGTCAGATACTCTGAATAGAAGATGTGGCAATATCTCACGAAAATATGTCTTCCACACGCGTAGGACAGATACACCCGCATAAATCGCCGTCTCTGCTGACACTCAATTTTGGTTTATTCTGTAGTGGTCAGTACTGGTTGTCCTTGGTAGTGGAGGTGTTTATGTCACTGGAGTGGTCGTGCATTGAGCTCCTGCGGGGCAGCTTTGGCCGACAGCGCAGCAGAGCGAGAAGTTCACGGGACACGCTGCTGGAAAAAGCTGTGTAGATCCATGGGTTCGTACAGGAGTTCAGACTGGCTAACAGCATCAAGATAGTAAAAGCCACTCCTGAGAATGAGGGAGGGAGGAAGGAAGAGAAAGTCAAATCAATTTCAAGTCAATTATTGTAGAGGTCAAGTTATTGTCCTTATTTAGGATTACTATTACTGTAAACCACATTAGAGACAGTAACTCCTTGAAATGTGCTGGTCTAAGAGAAGCTTTAAAACTTGACTAAAACCTCGTTGCTCGCCCAACCTAGCAGGGAACATTTTTAGAACTTTGGCTAATGTTTTAAAGTTATTTTCCAGTAATGTTAATAAAATGTTAGTTTATAGTTATCGGGTCTTTAATAATGTTATCGAAATGTAAGCACAAAAATTTACTTATACACAGTCTTGCAAATGTTATTTTAGAAATGTAATAGGTTACAGATTACAAGTTACTCCATTTAAAATGTAATAAGTAGTGTAACTATTTCAATTACTTTATTAAATCACTTTTCAAAATTCAAATTTCTATTTTTTTTCTAAATTGTTCTAAACTGTTAACTATTTTCAAACATTTAAAGCAGGCAGGGTTAACTTTACTGTAGTACTTAACACTGATCACTGTCAAGATTTTCAAAATCCTTCATCACTTGAATTAAGATTATAATAATAATAATAAAAATTTTAAAGCACAGCCTCCACAAAATCAGACTTTAGCACCTCTTTTTACTTTGAGATCATTCCGAGGTTAATTACAGATTTAAAAACATAACAAAATATAGTTTAATAGCTATGATACTGTTTTTGAAATCAAATCTTTGTGTAGCTATGACAGGAAACACTGGTTAATTTTAAAAATAAAGCATATACTCAAGCCCAAATAGGAAAATTGAACATTCTCTTAATGTTTTTTTTTTCTTTGGTTTGAACATTCTGAGAACATTTAGAAATAACATTTTCCAACATCAATGGAAACATTAGCAAAACATTCTTAGAGCATATTTTGTTACCTGAGGCCACTCTCAATGACTCGAAGCATTTATACTTGCACTACTCTCTGAATTATTGAATAAACCAGCAATACGAAATGCTGTATAATAATCTTAAGGACATTTATAATGAAACTTTTAGCATTATTTGCAGTTGTGTTTCACTGCCTCATATAAATAAATAAATAAATAAATAAATAAAACAGCTTTGCCTTGTCACAAGAATAAATTACATTTTAAATTACATTTTTTCTGTATTTTACAGTACAGCATAAGACTTCTTTCAACCCATTCTAACCTATTTAAAAAATCTTACCAACCCCAATTTGCACCCAAACTTGGTAGTTAGAGCTTACACTTTAAACTGGAACAGGAAATAGAGAAACGGAAGGCATCCAAGCAGAGATTTATAATGACAAAAAATACATTATAAATTTAAGTTTCCATTGTTGGAAATGCAGTAAGAAAATCTCTAACACTAAACAGTTTATATGACATTCAACTGTTCAATCAATGACAATGTGTTGCCCATTTGGCTGCAAGAAAACAGCTGAAACAAATTAAAAGCAGCTGGAGTAGGAGTACAGATGTGTGTATTAGCAGCTCTCAGTGGCCTGTGGTGAGAGATATCAACATCTGGTTAGTGATGGAAGAGCAGCAGCAGGGGATGGAAATAGGTTATTTATTGGTGTGAAGAAATGGTCTTTAAATATGCATGCGTCTAAGAGGAGAAAGAGAGAGAGGAAAGAGATGGAGCGAGAAGAGAGATGGAGGGCATTTGCAGGACATTTCTTGTAGTAAACACCAACTTGACTCATTGCATTGATGGGCTACACATTTTCCGGATAATTTGCAACCATTCCAAAGCACTTCCACAATCCAATGAGTCAGTCCTCTTGTAAAGGAATTAATAATACCCTTATTGACCAGCCAAATGTCGTCATTGAATTGTACCTCATGCTTTTACCTCCAAAAATGGCTATGCTATATCGTTCTTGTGAGGACTGCTTTAGTTTCTCACCTTGGTCAGGGGGATTGGGGTCCCAGGCAGCCCACAGCTGTACAATGAAGAAGGGTGACCAGCACAAGGCGTAGACAAGCACAATGACCAGAGTCATCCTCACTGTTTTAGACATAGCTTTCGACACACCTGTAAGTGGTGGATGGAGGGGGTAAGGTGGGAAAGAGGGGTTTGAAGAAGCATTGGCGTCCTCAGTACTGGTGTTGTGAGGAACAGAGTTCCCATGTGGTGTCTGGACAGCAGCAGAGTTGCTCCAGATGGTGTGAGGGTGAGTCTGAATGCGAGGCAGCACATCAGGGGATAAACTGTGAGTCTGTGAGGCCAGGTGATTGGGACTGTAGCCATCCTGACAAGATTGGTCACAACAATCCGGCTCTGGTGCATCCTCAGAGTTGCAGGAGTGAGAATGGGAGTCACTTTTGGTGTGCTTTTTATGGAGTTCTCTTGCTTCTCTCGTCTTGCGTGAGCGTCTAGCTCTCTCTCGGACTGTGCTGGCCCGTTTTTTGAAGATGGGAAAGTGAAAAATGACCAGGTTCTTCTTCATGTCAGCAGAAACCACTCGTTCTGATTTCAGGTAGATGTTGTCATGGATCTCTTTGAATATTCGTACCTAGAGACAAAAAAATATAGAGTCATAGAGTGAACACAGTAATAGGCCTACATTAAGATGAATTCAGTTTGTTAAATATGTTAACCCATTCCATTCCATTTGACACTGTAAAATCTTCATTCTGTTCTGGGTTAATACTAGCTACAGATCACAAGTAGATCTCTGTTTAATACATAAACACATTATTGACAAATTAGTTGTGGGAATTTCGTCGGTGACTCGAATCGTTTAAATTGGTTCACTGAAAAGATTCACTTAGATTGGTTTACTAATTCGTTCTGAGAACTTTTCTGCAGGTTGTTTGTGTTTGTTATGAGAGATTCACTGAATCATTCATGCAAGGTATTTGCTTAACCATTACCTTTATGTCAACCTGTGGACATGCAGCCTTAACAACCAACTCGTAGAGTCGGTCAGAAGATCTGTTCATTCGTTCGCAAACTACTTATTCAATATCGAGTCTTGTTCAGATTTTAAAACACAAGGGGGCGAGTTCGTTTAGGTCCAGCCAATTAAATTCTCCTTCACACCCCGCAGTCGACAGGTGTTGGCTCATGATAAAAAAGACTTTTGACTAACAAGCTAACGCGCGGAAACGAACGAGATCGATTTATTCACTTATTTACGACATTGAGCATCTACCAAAGATGAATTGAATCAAGTAAGTTATGTTACATGATGAGTAAGATATCCAGAATGTGCAGTGGTGAGAATCATTGCTTTCTAATCTCTAGCACTCATTTATTAACGGTGAAAGCCTCTCTAATGGAAATCTTGTTTATGAACCAAACTCATATGGGACGTTTAACAGAAGTAACTTAATTTAAAAGCTTTGTATAAACTGAATCACCAATGAGACCCAAGTATGAAATATGAAGTGCAAGTGAAACACACCATAATTTGTACAAACATTCACAAGATGTCAGAGCCATTTGCAGGTCAACGGCAAAAAACAACATTACACTTGTAAGTTCATAATGTGAGAGATTTGTTCATCGTTGCAGTTTTTTTTTTTTTTTTTTTTTGGAGCTTTGTGGGAATAGTTTGATGAATGAATGTGGAACCTTTTTCATGTCAGTAAGACGTTAGCTTGGAAAGATTACTATGCAGGTGTTTAATGATCAGACCAGCCTTGAGAAGATTCTTTCAAAATGTTTTCAAAAGGGTTTTTGTTGCCAAAGACACACTGTTCACACTCAGTGGGAAGCAGTTTTAGGTTTGGTTTGCACACAGTGTATTATTTCTTGAATAAGATTGACTTCCTGGGAACTGTATCAGTTGGTGGAAGGAAAGATTTGCACATTAGAGAATTCCTCTCCTGAAATAGAGCTTTCACTGACCAAAACCCCTTGGCCAGGTCAAAGAGCATAATCTCACCAAACAAGCATTATGATACATGTCAGGGGATCCGCCTCCTCTCAAATGATTGTCACCCCAGAAGACCATGTTTTATCATCAAGATAACAAAAGTACTTTTTACGGAGTTGTGCAGGAATGAGTCCTTAAACCTGGAAACGAGCATTTTTGCACTTCCGTTTCCATCGTCCTGAATCAGTGGGTTTTTTAAATGGGTGAAATGCCTGTAATAAGTGTGGTGGTTAACACAAGTTCAAGATGTTTTCATGTTTTATTCTGACACAAAATACATCAGCATTATCCCACTTCTGATTTTTAAAAGCTTAATGTGTCTTCAAAAAGGCATTTGCTGACAATTGGCTAAATGGGACAACAAAGGTTTTTGGGGACATTAAACATCACACCAAACTGGATCTACTCACTAGTCCACTTTCACAGCCTCGTTGTGTTTATACTCAACTCAAACTTTGCAACTTGTAGATTTTAAATAAAGCTTGAAAGAGTTGTCAGAATCTTGTTCAATGTTGATGAGATTGAAGTCATGCGACTGTAGTTTATGTATAGCCTAAGCTTTTACTTCTGGTGATTGTACGTAGGCTTTAAAATTAATAAAGGTTCTGTTTATTTGTGAAGATTGTCTTGATGAGAGAGTTTGTTGATGTGATATTTAAAAAAAAAAATCCCTATAGTAAATCACATAAATGTACTTTTTAACTGCAACCACTAGTAGTAATTCTTAACTAATGTATTAACATTTATGTATTTTTTTTATAAGGTGAATGAGAAAACTGGGATTACAGACACATATGGAATGCACAGACACCAGGAGTACCTGACAAACGGTGATAATAAAGGTAGGAAGCAGAAACACGGCTACAGTCATCCAGGTGACATATGCTTTCAGCCCCCAAGGCTCAGCAAAATTCCCCCAGCACTCAAACACCCCTGGAGAAACCTCTGACCTGGAGAAAATAAACACCTGTAGGGAAGACAGCATTGGAAAAATGTCAAATATTTCAGAATATTTCCTTTTGTGTTTCATGGAATTAATAGCAGCATAGGTTTGGAATGACTTGAAGGGGAACAATTAATGGCAAATTGCTTTAAAACAAAGAGTTCACCTAAAAATGAAAATTTACTCAGATTTAGATAAATTTGTTTATTCTTTGGAAAAGATTTTGAGAATTACATTACATCAATTCCAGTGGATCCTCTGCAGTGAATGGGTGCCGTCAGAATGAGAGTCCAAATAGCTGATAAAAAAACAGTAATCCCTAAGTAATCGACACGACTCCAGTCTATCAATTAACATCTTGTGAAGTGAAAGCAAACAATCAGTATTATGAATTATGGGTTATTGACTAGTTTAAATTGAAATGTGTTAAAGATGGACTTATTTATTACAAACATGCAGCTTTTCACTTTAAGACGTTAATTAACGGACTGGAGTCTTGTTGATTACTTGTGCTTTTGTCAGCTGTTTTCACTCTCGTTCTGACGGCACCCATTCACTTTCAGCAAATTTTTATTTTTGGGTGATCTGTTTTTTTGAAAATGTATATTCACTGACTGATATTTCCTAACATTCTAAGTGTAGTAAACGTTACATCGTATTTACAACTAGTACCTGTGGCACACTGAGAACAAGGGCTAGACCCCAGGCTACCATGATGGGTGTATTCCAGCATGAAACTGCTCCTCCTTTGTAAGCCTGCAGGGGGCAGCAGATGGCATTATGGCGGTCCACTGTCATAGCAACTATCATGTAAGAGGATGCAAACATTCCCACAATCTGCAGATATTTGACTGAGCGGCACAGCACATCAGGACCTTGAAATCTCTCGGTGATATCCCATACTAGCTGCGGGAGCACCTGCAAAACATTAGTGTGCCGCTGTTGACAAGTCACTTAAAAGACAAAATGCAGCAATAAGCATTAGACAAAGTTCAGCTCACCTGAAAAAATGCCACCACAAGATCTGCAACACACAGATTGACCATAAATAGGTGCATGGGTGCGTTGTATTTGCGCCGCCTCAGTAGAACCCACAGTAGAAAACTGTTCCCTAGTGTTGTGAGAGCGAGAACCAGACCCAGAACTCCAATCTCAGCTTTAGCCAGAGATATGTCCCGCACCCTGACTGGACCGGGTGTCTGAGTGGGGTTTATTGAGCTGTTTTGAGACACCAGCCAGAAGTATGAGCCTCCTTTGAAAGTGCTGTTGAGTCCAGTATGCTCAGAGGAGGAGGAGGAGAAGTTAGACCATGCAACGGTTGCATAGAGGGATCCTTCCCAACCTGCCTCCCTTGAGAAGGTCTCCATGCCTGCAAGAAAAAAGCATGATTGTCACAAAAAATGTGAGGAAAAGATGAGCATTTTAGAACAATTTCTAAAGGACCATTGAGACAAAAAAAGGCTTTGCCTTCACAGGAATTAATTACTTTTTAAAATGTATTAAAATAGAAAACAGTTTAAATTGTAATAATAATTTGCAGTATTACAGTTTTTACTGTATTTTTGATCAAATAAATGCAACCATGGTGACATCTTTCAAAAACATAAAAAATCGTAATTTTAAGAAATCTTTTACCTTTAATGTAACATGGCCATCACACATTGCATTGAAACTCTCCTCATTAGTCTTGTTTTATGATTTGAACTTTTGCCACTCAGTTAGTTTAGCAATTTCACAGACACACAAAAAGCAAGCAAACAAATCTGCTTCCTCTTCCCCTTTTTAATTCCCCATGGCTGCAGTCTTTTTTTTTCTCCAAAATGAGTGTCAAGCCCTCTCTTTTTTTGTTTTCTTTTCTAAATTTTCCCTGACTTGATTTGACTCCTACTACCCTACACAGCTTAGTCCATCACGTTCGTTCCCCTTTAGTATCTCTCTCATCCACGATTGACTCAGTCCTCCTCCTTCCTCTATTTTTCCATTGCCCATTCCTTTATCCCGTATTCTATTGCTTCCTCTCTCTGTCTGTTATCAACTGCTCCTTGATCCCAATAAAATGTGGTTTATTTTCTTAACTATGCAAATAAATAGTACAAATAAAAATATAAGTTCCAAAATGAGACTGACCGTTTGAGAAAGAATGGTAGCATGGGACATTGGGTTAAATAAACAGAGAGGAGGTGGGGTACACGGCATGAGACAAGAACACACAAAAGAGAAATAACTCGAAAAGGTCTTACATACCAATGCAAAGGCTATCCATGAGAATAAGAAAGACTGTGTTAAATGGAAATGTACTTATTACAGGCATTATGTTGTTTTGTGAAACTGATCATCTTCCTTATAATGCTAGACCCAACATATTAAAAATGGTACATAATTATAAATTATGTTATATATTATATAATTATATTTACTGGCAAATTTATCCAAAGTGATTTATCCAGTTTGTCTTTTACAGCAGCAGCTCCCCACTCTAAAAATGCTTAATTTTAATGAGAAAGTAATGTAAAATGTTACAGTGAAAGACTGTTTAACTAAGTTATCTTACCAAATATGAACGAACAAAAAATTGTTAAATTAGAGTTTTATTAGATTATACAGTTGATTAGATGATACAATTGTAATATGAAATTGTATTGTTAATTTTTTTTTAAATTTAAAATTAAAACAGTAAAACATAGTAGACACACACAGTCAAAAGTTTTTGAACAGTAAGATTTTTAATGTTTTTTTTTAAAGAGGTCTCTCCTGCTCACCAAGCCTGCATTTATTTGATCCAAAGTACAGCAAAAACAGTAAAATTTTGAAATATTTTTACTATTTAAAATAACTGTTTTCTATTTAAATATATTTTAAAATGTAATTTATTCCTGTGATTTCAAAGCTGAATTTTTAGCATCATTACTGCAGTCACATGATCCTTCAGAAATCATTCTAATATTCTGATTTGCTGCACAAAAAACATTTATTATTATTATGTTGGAAAAATATTTTTTTCAGGTTTCTTTGATGAAAGTTCAGAAGAACAGCTTGTATCTGAAATGAATGGTATACTGTATAATGTTACAAAAGCTTTTTCATTTTAGACAAATCCTGATCTTTGAATCTTTCTATTCATCAAAGAATCCTAAAAGAAATATACTCAATTGTCTTAAATATTGATAATTAATAAATATTTCTTGAGTATAAAATCAGCATATTAGAATGATTTCTGAAGGATCATGTGACAATGAAGACTGAAGTAATGATGCTGAAAATGTAGCTTTGATCACAGGAATAAATTACATTTTAAAATAAATTCAAATAGAAAACAGTTATTTTAAATAGTAAAAATATTTCAAAATGTTACTGTTTTTGCTGTACTTTGGATCAAATAAATGCAGGCTTGGTGAGCAGAAGCGACTTCTTTAAAAAACATTAAAAATCTTACTGTTCGAAAATTTTTAAATGGTAGTGTACATGCATACATACATCTGACAGGTTTTTACAGTGTGGAACAAAGACACAATGGTGATTCGTTTCATTATGGATGAAATGGCTGAACCTCGATACTTGTTATCTAATTCTTTTTAATTCATTTCATTATTCTCTGATGAAATGAATCATATATAATAGTCCTTTCTCAAAACAGAGCCTATTATGCAGTTTCTATGCAGTATTATACAGTTTCTGCCTGTCCATCTCTTTTTCATCTCTTTGAATCTACCTTTCCCTTTGTTTCTGCATATTCTCTTCCTCCCTTTAGGTTTCTCTTTCCATCTCTCGCTTTCTCAAAGACCATTGTTTCCAGCAATCACCTCATCTTAAATCAATGAGGTTTCTTTACACTGAGTGTGAGCTGTGTGTATCTCTTTGTAATTATCTGGGCATACATACAATACTACTTCACCTGTCTTCCACCTTCCCACACACAAGTTTAAAGCTTTCTGTATAAAATATTCAGATATGATCAGTGATCTGAAATTTATTTTTATATTTAACTTTTTAAAATTACATTAGAATATTTCATTTAGAATAGTCATTTACAGCATCTCATGAATAAGATCTCTACATTTCATTCTTTTTCAGCAAATATAAATAGTAAGATTGTGAAACTCTTGCTTTTTACAGAATGATTTTTTTTTTAAATGCCTTTCGCTATGGCTTTCCAGGTCCAGTCATAAATAAAAGCGAGTGTCGCTGTCACAGCAGTGTTTGAGGTCATTCTCTGAAGCAGCTGATGCATGAGCTGTTCAGTTTACCCTTGCTTTGTCATTGTCTACCTTTCCCTGAATCCCTTTCCCTCTGAGGAATCCACTAATATGGTGCAGCAGAAATGTTGGCCTAGACTAAATATAGCTGATGATACAGAAAAAGCACTTTGCTATTGCAAGTTGCTTTTTATGCATAATATTTGCGAGTGTTTTAAACATGGATAGACCGCAAAGGACAGATCACCTCAGGCTGCTTCAGGATGATTTGCCATGAAATAATTGTGTGGAAAGTTGTGTTTTATGAAATGCATCAGAGTCTTTGGAAAGGTTTTTTGAAAATGGTCATTGAAAGGAAATGTGGACGTCAAACTAACTATTATTTGAATGTGGAATTAAATTAAAAATAATGTTGTACTTTGATCAGAGTTATGATCATTGTAATAGTAGATCATAATTTATAACAATGGGATTTGCATGCTTTTAATGGCGTATCAAATTTGACCAAATTTATTTATTTCAAAAAAAGAGAAAAAAAATCATGATACTTTTGCACTTCAAAGAGTCTGGAATTAAAATATTTCCAATAATGTATTAATGTATAATAAGACACTTTTTTTTTTTTTTTTCATTTACACACGTGTGTCTAAGCTTTGCATGATTAATGAAATCAGCTAACCGTTCATTTCCCTTTTATTTCTAGCTCTTGTTTTTCCCTTCTATATTGACAAAGAATATAAAGACGTTTGACGGTAAACATACTTAAATGAAAAGTAATTGAAAGAGGAATTGAATTAGACTTCCGGTTGAATGCCCAGGATGTAATAATTGCTTGAGATGGTGAGCGTCTAGAAAACTGGTCAGGTTGCATAAGTTGAGTGTGTCATTAAAAATTAAATTTCTTTCCAAAATACTTTTCATTAGTTTTATCCTCCAGTGGCTTATGCAATTACAAATTAATTTTCCAGGTCATGGATGCCTGCCCTGTTTCATAGTATAATAGTATTCAGCACATTATTAAATCAATTGCACGCTACAATATTGCGTCAGCATGTGTCCAAAACCTCCCTTTTGGATTTCAACAGCTTTTCACACCTGATAAGAACATCAACTTCCAAATTCACATACTTAAAACCATCTTGAGGAACCTCCTTGTTTCATCTTTCATTCTTTAATAAATCTCACCTTCACTAACACAAGAGTTACACAAATGTAACAAAAAGGTGAGGAAAGGCTGAATTTTAGATCATGAAATGGGCATTATTTACACAGTGTTTAAATGCTACTGTCCTACCGGCCAGCCTTGGGTTCCCTTTAGGCCTTTACTGACGGCATCAAATGGAATCCATCCTCATGACCTGAGAGACTCTTACTTTTTGCAGTCAAAGTCAAAACTAGACTAGAAATAGCAGTACAGTGTTTATGCAATTTAACCTTCTCCATGTTCTGAGAAATTAAACAACGGATAAAGTGCCATTATTCTCATACAGTGACCACATAACAAGAATACATGAGCAAAACTCATCAATCTTGCACTAAATGTAAACAAATTAGTTGCTTTAGTTTCCACATTCGGTTTTTGACATGTCTGTGGATTTTCTAGATCAAGATTTTAGGTTTATATGATTGTGTAAGGGAAAGTCTGTTCACCACTTTTAAAAAACTTTTTGAATTACTTAAACATGTTGTGTTTTATGAGGACTCTCTGTAGTCATTTGATATTGTACAAAATTTATATTGTATATCCTATCCTTAACTCTACATTTAAAAAACAAAATTTAGCATGGTTAATAAATGGTTTTCCAGTTTTGTCCACACAACATCAAACATTTCAGGTTTTACTATCATTGTGGGAACAATGTAGGTGTAAACAAACATAAATTCCATGTAGCATCTCAAATAATGTGTCATGAAAACGGCAAATATTTATAAAATATAAAAAATAAGTATTTTTTCAAATATATTTTTAGAATAACATATCATATTGCAATATCTCAAATTCCCACAGGTATTTCATGGCAATGACCCCTATTTTTGACAAAACGGACAACAATTATTCAGTTCAGCTTTCATGCTCAGCTCTGCTCAGCTCCATCAGTACATGCTTATCACTGTAATAGTAGCTTGTCATTTATTCTGTTACGCTAAAACACATGAATCAAATACAAGAAAACAAAGTTTAAAAAGTTATTAACAGTTCAATAGAATTTACAATAATGTGACTTTTCTAGTTCCCTTTGAGTTCTGGAGAAAAAAAATCAAACAACTGCCCAGCACAAGAAAACTATAGACCTGTCAGTGTGGTATGCATACTCCCATTCTAATTCATTTGCACAAAGTTTGCATTACTAACGCTTAATTTCTTACTTCTTACTAAATTCTAATATTAAATAACTTTGGTCTTTTGGCACTTTTCAAATTACACTTTAATATTAGATCATTTTTCATATCTCAAACATACATCCTTACAACAAGATTTCTTTAAGTGTTTATTAATTATTCATTTATTGAACTGTAAAACTCGATTTTGTTAGATGTATGCTTAATTGGGGAAAAAAGATATCCAAGATAAATTACAAATATGTTCTGAAAACAAGTCAGAATTTAAAGATGTATTTTTATTGGCAAAACAAAGCAGTGTAGATGCATTTTATAGGAGAAACTTACTTTCTTCTCTTGAATCAGCAGCAATAATCCATGTGTTTTTTGAGGAGCCGCATTCAGTTCTTCAAAGCTGCAGTTGTAATTTGTGATGGTTAGTTGACATAAGAGCTGCTGTGCATATGAGGAGCGTTGAGGTATTTCACCACCCCATGTAAACCAACTTGTAAAGCTGTAGTTTTGCAGCTTTCATCCAAGTTCATGTTCACAGAATTCAGAGCTTCTTTTCTTCATGCATCCGTTGGATAGAGGCATGCAATTTATTCCAAGAAATGTCCCGCTGTTCTCGAGACTCTGCGTGTCTGAGCTTTAATTTCCCACATTATGTGATCACCGGCGCACTGATGGCATTGAATTTGAGCTGGGCTCAGTATAAACAACATATCTCTTACATTCACTCACCCTCTCTCTTCCCTCGCTCCCTCCCTTCTCTCCTTTTCTCAGGTCTCATGTGTTGTTAGATGAGGGGAGGAGCCAGTAAAGCGAGGTGTTCTTATACATCCATCTCCACTGTGACACAGAGAACAGATAGATAGAATCCGAAAGCTCTGTCACAGTTTGTGCTATAGCGACAATGTTCAGACCGGGTGATCTGTGTCAATATTTGCTTCCATATTTACATTAACCTGCCCTGGGTGTGACTACACTTCTTGCCAGTTGTTTTAGTTTGTTGGACTAATAATACGCCTGCTTGACATTCACACAATGCACAATGTGTTTCCTTATCTGTAAATTGTGAAATGCCTTTGCCTTCAGCTATTTGCAAATGATTTTCTGATTTGTATTCCACTGATTCCTGCGTTGGACAAAACAAGTCACAGGAGATACATTTCCATTTTGGTAGAAATAAGAGATGGTCACTAAAATGTTCTTTGATTTTTATCAAATTATAAAATAACATTAAAAGGAGTTCACCCAAAAATGAAAATTCTGTCATTAATTACTCACCCTCATGTCATTCCAAACCCATAAATACATCTTCGGAATACAAATTAAGATATTTTTGATGAAATCCGAGAGCTTTCTGACCCTCCATAGACAGCAATGCAACTGATATATTCAAGGCCAAGAAAGGTAGTAAGGACATCATTAAAATAGTCCTTGTGACATCAGAGGTTCAAGCTTAATTTTATGAAGCTACGAGAATACTTTTTGTGCAGAAAAGAAAACAAAAGTAATGATTTTATTCAACAATTTCTTCTCTTCCGTGGTGGTGTTTTACATAAAATATAAATTTTATATTTATATTTATTTCATTTGGTAATATCAGCCTTCATGCTGAAGATCCTCTTTCATGTGGACACAGGCAAATCTTATGATTTTTATAAGTTTTGTCTATATTTAAGTCAGAATTTTAGATGAAATAGTTTGTGATTTTTAGATAATTTCCCTCTTTTTCAAGTATGTCCACTTACTAGAAAAGTCTCTTGGAAAATGAAAGTAGTATGAAGTGGCACCACAATAATTAGAAAATGTAATTTATTACCCCAATAAATTCATGCAAGACGTTTAAAATATTAAAATGATTTTTCACTGGTGTAATACGGTTTTAAAAACAGCTCTCTTTGTGTTTGACACTATAATTTACATATGTTTTGGTGCAAAATGTAGATTTCTAAACTGCTTTAATTTATAACAGACAAATATAGGAATAAAAAAACCTAGATGTGCAGACAATCAATAAGGGCTAGAACTCTCCCTGGTCTCTCTAGTTCCATAAAAAAATATTTGCAATCTAAATAGGCTTCCATTTTGAATGACTGATAAAATTTCTTGTTATATTCTCAAAAGAGGAAGAAATAGAACGGATAGGACATATTAAGTATTGCATATAGTAGCAGAAGTATTTTTGATTTAAACAGGTATATGTATGATGGCTTAGAAATATTCCCAAAGTGGTCAGTAACTCAAACTATTGCACAGTACTTCTACTGAACACACCGCACTCAGATACATTCTGTCTCTTGAGCCTCTCCTGTTGTTGTGGATTTGGACAAATATCTCGGCGGCAGAATGCATTTGCAGCACAAATCAAGCAGACATGGAGCAGGCTGCAGTCATTTCCCATCATCAGCGGATTTATTGTAGGGAACATTTCCAGGGCCCCGTTGGACAGAAACGAGGGCCAGATCAGAGCAGTTCCACATCTCAATGACCTCATATGGCTTTCTATAGATTCATAGACCTTCTTCTTTGGCCAGCAATTAAAAAGACAGCTGTTTTTCATCTAACAGAGCATTTGTCTGGCAATGAACGCATAAATGTGTATCATCTGCAGGTTTCTTCATTATAAAAGTGCTGAAAGACCCAAATCTTAACAAACAGTCCCTCACAAGATCAGGCGAGTGGTTTTTACATGTTTTTGCCAGAAAGAACAGCTTACAAAAAATATGTTTAAGAATGTTTTGCTAACATCCTTGTTAAGTTATGAAAATGTTATTTATGAATGTTCTCTGAACATTCACAATTAATTTTTTTTTTTTTCATTTTGCAAACATTAGTTAGTTTGGATTAGTTAGAGTTAGTTTGGATGTTCTCTGAACCATCTGAAACTAGTAAGTAGTAACATTAAAAAAGTTAGATGAACCTCTAATTAAAATGTTTCAGAAAAACTTTCCATGAAAGATGTATAAATAATGTTTCTGTGCTACTGTTTCAAGAATTTTATTACAGATTTGATAACTCTGAGCAAACACTCTGTTAACGTTACTGGAAGTTTTGTTTGTTTATAACTTTGAGAGAACCTTCCTAGAATGTTAGCTGAAGTTCTGAGAATGTTCCTTGTTAGCTGGGTCCATAGTTTCTTAATAGTTAATGCATTTATACCTTCATGATATCCGGGTTGACAACAGATGTGCATGAATTTTGTGGTTATTTGCGCGTGACTCTGTTGACAGCGATGACTCCGGGTCAACACCTGGTCTCAGATCTCTTTGGAAGCTCCTGCTCCATAATCCAATGATTTTCAGACCTCTCGCAAAGGAGTGGAAGAGGTAAAGTATGTGAGGCTTTTGTGTGGAGGCTCTGGAGGCTTTACAAGGGGAATGCAAGGAGACAACGCTGAACTGACAAGCAGTAAAATCAATGTGAGGTCTCATGTGAAAAGACACGAAATACTAGTTGATTTAAGTAATTTCTCCTGGGCTTTCTAGTGAGATGAAAGGGGCACTGAATCAACAAGTTTAGACAAAAGACCTGCAGTTATTGAATGCTCTGAGTCTGAACTACTTCGATTTAACCTTAGAAATGGTGCATGTCTGTCCATGTTGCAAGTTGCATCAGAAAGAGGTTAAATAAACTGTAGTTCTCACAAATATTTGTTTTGGATTAATTTATTTATAGATCTTTTGTAACCAAAGATATACCCTCAGCCTCACTTGTTTCACACCAGATTGTTTTCTCAAAAGCTCTATTGTCTTCATAAAGAAACATGTAATAGTTTCATTTTTCTTTTTGTATACATAAACACTAAAAATAAAAAATAAACATTAAGATTTCAGAAATCTGTCTTGTGAATGGTAAAGTTAAACAGATGGAAAAGAAAACTACAGACCAGAGCGAGTAATCCAGTCCAAGGTTAATTAGAGGAAAGTCAAACTCAGAAATTCAATTTCAATTTGGGTTTAGATCGCTTAAACCTGTGGACTAAAAAACAACCAGTGGCAACAGTGTAAAAGTAGCCCAATTCTGCAGTAAAACCGCAGACTTGGCAACCCTGATTTTAGTTCTATTTTAAACGTTTTACCATATTTTAATCCATTATGCACAAAATATGAAATCGTTTAATCGTTTTCCATTCAGTGCGGAACAGTTGACTTTCATTTTATGGATTAAAAAATTCGTAATATCATGAATTCATAAATATACTCATATTTACTTGTATTATAATATCAGCATGTTTATAAGTAGGACAACTGTTTTGTCCATTCTATGAAAAACAATGGGGTCTAAAACAGCATTAGACCCTTTTGACTGTTATTGTGTGGGAAAAAAATAGTCATACAGATTTGAAATGACAGACAGAGTGAGTAAATGATGACCATTTAAATTTTGGGTAAACTATCCTTTAAGCAATGAATATCAGAAGAGATTTATATTATACTGTAGCTTGTCTGTGTCTACTACTGCAGGAAACCATATTATATCACACAACAACATACTTATTATTTGCTTGTCATAAGTCACAGCCTAATAACCTAGAGTTCTGTATTTAACCATGCATAGATATGGATATGTGTATGTAGGTGTGTCTGAATGCATGTGCAGGCATACAAATATGTGTAAAAGCGTTCTGCTCAGCGAAGGGTCGTCCTGATTGTGCTCATTAACTCGGTGGGGGGCAGAAGGCAAAAAGATCACAGATCAAGGATGGCAATGTGGCTTTATCTGCTTTAAAACCTCGCCTTGAACTAAAGCTGTCTCATTTCTGCCCAGCCTCCCTTGCTAGACAGACAGAGAAAAGCAACAAAAGCCTGGGAGGAGTAGAAAGGGATGACAGATGAATATGTAGGAAAACTTAAATTGACAGATAACTGCAGATCCTGTACCGCACCACTCATGCAAGCACAAAGAGAAAAGCACAAACAAATGCTCTCAAATCAAAGGATGCATCTCAAAAAGAGTGTAATATAACGTTACTAACCAGCCGAAGCAAACAGAGCGGCAGCTGAGGAAATGAAATCGCTGCAGTGTTGATGAATGAATAAGTAACTGTCTTATTCATTTTATATGGACTACTGGGTTTTTCACCGACTCAGGCTAATGATTTTAACAAGCCCATTTCATTTGTGTGTTTTTATTTACACTTATTTGGATGTCCGAGAGTGTGTTGACGTCATTCAGTAATTTATGGCAGCGCTCATGATGATGATGATTGTATTTATTTGTGAGAGAAGGTGGAAAAAGAACTGAAAGAGAGCTCTGTTGCAGAGGAAGGTAGATACTGAAAGGAGGTGCAGAGAAAAAAACAAGGTGAATGGTGCTCTTGTGGTCTGTTTTACTGTTAATCATGAGGCTGAAAGAGAATTTCAATGAAACCTTAAATGTGTTTTTAATTTCTTGACTGCCTAAGTGTTTCAACAGGTCTAAATAGACATTTCAAATACTGAACAATAAAAAACTCTTATTTATTATGGAAATAATGATTGTATGAGGAAAAGTGTCACATGCCCTATTTTATTTGGTTTTTAACATTTCAATATGGGAAGCCTCACAGTAATTATAAATATATCAAATTGACAAATATTTTAAGTTAATATTTTCACAAATTTAATTCCCTTTTGCCTTCAAGTGTAACAAATTATTTTATTTTAACCTCTCAATTATGAGCTCCTAAATGCATAATATTTAGAAAACTTAAAATAGATTAAGAAGTATATCATGTCATACAGTCACACATGTAAACATGCCAAAAGTATTTCATGTCAGCTATCCTATTATAAGCATTCAGATTACAGATCAAAGTCAGGTTCTACAGTTGTTCCTGGTTGTATAATGAGGGCTGTGGCCGAATGTACTACTGATGGACAAATGAAGGAAATAGGAGTATTTCCGATTCATCTTGATAATAGTGTTTAGTTTTGACTAATGTAAACACAGATTGATTGTCAAGTGTGACACAAGGACAATGGATGGTGTGAGAGGAGATGAAAGAGAGAGAAACACATGGAGATGAGAGTACAAGGTGAACACAATACTGGTTTCTTTTCTTTAAATTATAGTTGACATAAATTATACTGAGAACAAAGCTGTACAGACAAAAATAGACACATTATAAATACAAAATATTTTTAGACACGCCACAGAATGAGAAACACTCGCTGAATTAGAAAATCCAGAATATCGTCTGTCTAGCGCATTACATCTCACCTCAATATGCAGAGATAGCTATAAGTCATTTTGTAGGTAAAATTGAAGCCCATTTCATTGCAATTTTCTTACACTTCTGAGAAAAAAGGAATTGAGATCTAAACTTGGATTGGCAAGATATAAACTTTATATATAGAGTTAGATATAAACTTTTTCCTCACGATTCCAATTTGAAATCTTAAAGGGATAGTTCACCCAAAAATGAAAATTCTGTCATTTACTCACCCTCAAGTAGTTCCAAACCTGTATGAATGTCTTTGTTCTGCTGAACACAAAGGAAGATATTCTGAAGAATGTGGGAAACAGAGCAGTTCTGGGGCACCATTGACTTCCATAGTAATTTTTTTTTCCTACTATGGAAGTCAATGGTGCCCCAAAACAGCCTGGTTACAAACTTTCTTCAAAATATCTTTCTGTGTGTTCGGCAGAACGAAGACATTCATACAGGTTTGGAACTACTTGAGGGTGAGTAAATGACAGAATTTTCATTTTTGGGTATACTATCCCTTTAATTCTGACTTTTTTTCTCTGAATTTACTGTATTGCAGTTTGTTTGTTTTTTTATCTCGCAATTCTGACTTCTTTTTTTTTCTCAAAATTGCAATTCAGACTTGACTTTCTCAGATTTTACTTTTTTCACAATTGCAGAGTTTATATCTCACAATTCTGAGTTTATATCTCACAAATCTGTCAGAACTACGAGAATAAAAAGTCAGAATTTTGAGACAAAAAGATAGATGGATAGCCTAATATAATAATATAGTGACAATATAGCGACTATCCATTTAACTGGCCAATGTGAGATGAGGGAGTGATAGGGCAAAACTGTTTGAAAGTCGACACTGCAAATATAAATAGTGGTGCAAAATGTATTAAACATGCAAACATATATTCAACAGACAACAAAAGATAAAATTTGTAAAAGTTTATTTTGCCCAACCATTGGAACCTGCTTTTTTAAAGAAAGAGACAAATGAACAAGAGATTTATTTGTTTTGTAAATGCCCATGTAATAAGTGAATAATGTACGGTTTTATCTGGTCATTATCACAAAATAAACTCCTTTAGGGTTTATACAAGACCCTGTTGGGGTTTATTTAGCGATAATGACATCTGAATGTACATTATAACACCGCTTTTTAAAAAAACAAATAAATAAATGGACATGAAATGTTGGTTTGAGTTAAAAGTATTTGATTAAGGCATGGAGTTCTGTGACCTAAAATTTGCACAGTGTTGCCAGGGACAATAGTCAGTATACAGTTTAGTGGTCATTATTCAAAAATCTTTGACACAAAATATAGCGAAAGACCAAACAGACTTGCGTATTCCAGCCCAATAATGGAAAAACTCGCTGTGCGCAGCTCCTGGAATCACTCTCACGGCCTTTAGAGGATAAGTGTAAACATTAGAAAATGGTAAACATTAGCTGAACAATATAATGGAAACAAGTGCTGAAAGGAAAAACAAGTGCTCAAAAAAGAAAAAAAGAAAAGTTGATGGAGCTGATTGCATGTGATGTAAGTGTGTTTAAAGCTTCACAGATCTTGTTGTCAGTCTGGGTGAGGTCAAAACCTAAGGAGCCGCAGACACTGACTAATTAGGTCTATTGTTGTCATCTATTTACTTTGCAAAGACAACACACATTTGGTGAAACGGAAATATTCTCTAAGGTTCAGTGAGAAAATATTTGTTCATCTTATTCTCTCAAAGCAAATTGTGTTTAACAGTTACATGCAACAATATCTGAATGATGTATTGCAAACCTAATGAGTTCAGCTTTTCCAAGAAAACACCGGTCTAACTTCACCCACTCGTAAAATGAAGAATTAACCATTTTATGAAACGCTCTTGTATTTTATGGATGGCTCATGTAATTTAAAGAGAAAACTGACATCTGCACTGCATCTTTACTTTTCACTCCTAAATTGCTAGTAAATTTCACAAATAATTACAAAGAAATGGAAAGTAACACATTAAATTAAATGTGAAATTTTGAAGTATAGAAAGACTGAATGTTTTTTTTTTCTTTCTTGTAAAATGTATACTCACTCCAATAAGCTTTGTTTTATTTACAACTTTTTTACAACTATTTTCCAGGGTCATTTTGGCTGTGCCTTCACAAAACAATTTGGATGAAAATAATAACAGTATGAAAAGGAAATCAAACAAATATAAAAAACATGACATCAAATAGTGCGTAAATCACTTATTTTTCAAAAGTGACAGCACTTTGGGAAACTAAATGAACTTGAAATGACTTGAACCATGAAATGATCTGTGAGTGAGCGTGTTTTTAGCAAGCACTCAGCTTGGGTAGATTAAAGCTGCACCTCCGTGCCTGCGGCCTTAATTACACCTGCAGTGTTTACAGAGGATGTGATGACTAACGGTCCGAAAAGAAGGTGACTATTAATAATAATAGCTGAACAACTGCTGGTGGTGACAAAAGATGCTCAAATATTCCTTTTATTGTACTGAAGCAGGTAAAAAAGCCTAAAAACTAAATTAAAATTAAATAAACATGCAAAAATATATAATGAAACATTCATTTACATTGGCCCAGAAAAACAAAACAAAGACACTTTGACATGCTACTGCTGTTTCTTTACATCCAAGTCACAATACACAAGATCAGAGAACACAGTCACGCAGAGGATGATTTTACATAATTGCTTTTAGCAAATTACAAGGCTGTGAGGTCGTTGCCCTATACATAGTTTATTGTATTTTTCCAAGAACGCAATATCAAATGTTGCGTATTTTGGTCATGTGCTATTTTTGGTTTATAAACCACTAAGGAGATGGATGACAGGTCATTAGTTTTTAATGATACTGACTCCAGAGTGTATTAAATGCACTTCAGTAATGGAGAGTAAGGCGAGAGAGACCTCACAAAGCTTTGCTGCTTTTGTGTCAGGGCTTCATTATGCTACTAGGATTAAGGGGCTTTTCCTATATTATTCTTTTTAAATTGAAATAGGATGGAGATCAGATTATCCTAAATTATTCTTCCCTGCGTTATATCATCATAGGACTTTCCTGCCAAAGTCCCATCAACTCTGTCATGGTGAAACAAAGATCTGTTCTTGCAGTTGAAATGAATAAACCAAAAATGAGAATTTGCTGAAAATGTACTTATCCTCAGGTCATCCAAGATGTAGAACTTGGAGAAATTTAGTATCTCACTTGCTCACCAATGGATCCTCAGCAGTGAATGGGTGCCGTCCGAATGAGAGTTTAAACAGCAGATGAAAACGCCACAATAATATACAAGTAGTCCTCCAGTTTATCAGTTAATGTCTTGTGAAGTGAAAAGCTGTGTGTTTGTAAGAA
Organism: Tor tambroides; assembly: GCA_021397915.2. NCBI lineage: Eukaryota > Metazoa > Chordata > Actinopteri > Cypriniformes > Cyprinidae > Tor > Tor tambroides. The sequence continues at coordinate 3,587 of JAFVLL020014580.1, read as the reverse complement.
ACAAATCTATAAATAAGATGTTGTTTCTGGGCAAAATACAAATCGATAATAACACTTTCTCCAGTGAAAAAGTCCATCCACTGTTTTCTTGCATCAAAATACACCTACATTTGTTTAGAACCACTTGATTTTGTGCAGATTTCTCTCCTGATTCAGATGAGATGATTTTTTTTTTTTTTCACTGGAGAAAGCAATATTATGAATAGGGGACTTAAAATCATCTGAATGATAAATTTGTTTCTTACAAACATGCAGATTTCCACTTCACAAGATGCTAATTGTTAGACTGGAGTCGTGTGGATTATTGTGATGTTTTAATCAGCTGTTGGAACTGCAGAGAGGATCCATTGGTGAGCAAGTGATGCAATGCTAAATTTCTCCAAATCTGTTCTGATAAAGAGAAAAAAAAAAGAAAAAAAAAAATCTACTCTTATAGGTTCTTTCAAATTTATGCGAGAGGAATCCAACAGATATAATAAGGATATAAGTAATCTTCAAGATCACATAGGCCTACTGTGCATTATAGCCAATCAAAGCCTATTTAATTTTGGAGTACATGCAAACCTTAACAAACAGCTACCTCTTGTCCCCCATGGCATATGCCATTCCACCCCTGAGGACATGAAGGCATATGCAATAAACATTGGACAAAAACTAAACATTTGGCTCGAGCAGTAATGCAAATTGTCAATCTGTGTTGGAAAAGGCCTGCTGAGGATGTGCGTGTATGAACGAATGTTTTAAGCTGACAGGAGAAAATGAGCTGACTAAAAACAGCACCACTTTGAGTAGCATCAGGAACATGGAAAAGCAATACTCATGTATTGGTCTAGTGCCATTATTCATTTGAGAAAGCAAGCCTTAATGGTAATGGCTCGGGGTGTATAAAGAAACCAGTCACATTGGAGTCAAAGTAAAGATACCTTTATGGAAAGTAAAAGTGCCTGGCATAAACAGCTGATTATAGTCATAGCAGCTAGTTGAGTGGCAGCGAAGGCGATGAGGTGCTAGAATCTATGTTAGGATATGTCATCGACTACAGTAGTCCAAATGCGCAACATGCCAAAAAAACACAATGAAGTTGAGCCAACAGAATACATTTTTGTACTGACACTACCAGTCAAAAGTTTGGAATAAAAAAGAATGTTTTTAAAGAAGACCTTTATGCACACCAAGGCTGCATTTATTTGCAAAAATACAGTAAAAAAAAGCAATATTTTAAGACATTATAATTTAAAAGAACTGTAAAAAATGTAAACTTTAAAATGTAATTTATTCCTGTGATGCAAAGCTGACTTTTTAGCAGTCATTACTCCAGTCTTCAGTGTCACATGATCCTTCAGAAATCATTCTAATATGCTGATTAGCTGCTCAATAATCATACCTGTTAGATATATAGATATACAGTGTCGAATAGACATAATGTGACTATAATTTGAAGTATCTTCTGAATATTTCTATAAAACAAATTACAACTTCTGAAGCATAATCTGAAGCCTGTATCTGTTAAATATTACAAATATCAACAGATCTCCAGCATAACGGGAGACAGCTATCATATCATACAGTACAAATCTAATGGGAGATAACTTCAACAATCTGCATTTCACAGTGCTCATAATGTTTAAGTAAAAACATATCAAATTAATTTTATATCCAAAAGCTTACACAGACTGTCTGGTCTGTTTAGATTTCCCTTGTGTGTTTTTGGAGCACTTCACTACTGATTTTGAGGAATGTTAAATAGAGTCCATATTCATTTGGAGCTTAGAACAATTGCTCTTTTATTCTGAAAACTTACACGCACGCTAGCAGAATGCATTGCTTTCAAGCTGACACGTTAAATGTCTCATCATGGAAAACCGGATTTTCCTTGTTCTTTAGTCTGTTTCAATAAAGCACTATATAAATAAAGTTGGCTTTTGAAGTAAAAGAATTTGATGTAGGCTACTATTAACATACTCTAACTTTCTGAACTTATATTTACATTCCCAGTCAAACCATTTATTGAACCACGGTTGTGAAGTGTGTGCTTGAAAATGAACTTAGTAAATTTATGTGACTATATGTGTTCAGATCTCATTAGTATAAGATAGACATGGGAAACTGCAGCCCAGTCCTTGCCAAAGAAGCCTTTCAGTCTATGTGGAACATATTTATCCACCAGATAAAGAGGAAAACCCATGGTGATGGAGCAAAACTCCCAGAAATTCCTACATATGACCTGAACGATACCATTATGAGACTAAAAGCTACTTCAGACTTTAAATAATGATAAAAAAGCATATGTAAAATCTACCTTTTTTCTGCTACTTTTACAAATTTAAATATATTTAAATAAGATTCACGTCATCAGAGAAGAAGTGTGAACTGCATGTTTTCAGTAATGCTAATAAAATTTGGTTATCTGGTCCTTAACATTATTAATGTTCTCAGTGTTGGCACAAAACCATTTATCTGTCATTTGTGGAAAGTTTTTTTTTTTCCCCTGAAAAAATTTAGTTGGACATTGCAGAATAATAAAATGGAATGTTCCCTGGCAATTCACATAACCAAGAAAAAAATTACTTTAAAACATTTAAACAATGGATTTTTTGAACATTCAGAGAACATTCAGAAATAATGCTTTTATAAATTGATGGGAAATGTTAGAAAAACATTCTTAGAACATATTTTTGTTAGCTAGGGAAGGGCTCATTGGTCTGTTTTAATAATTGCATTACATTACATTTCCCACTGATTGTTACGTGGTTAGATATTACATTCAAACCCCAAATAAAGCCTCATAGCGAGGGAGAGAGGAGTTTATGTATGTTCTCACTCTTTCTCATTCTTTTTGTCTGCATGCACTTGTCCCCTGTCTTAAATCCATTCATAAGAATTTCTATAAATGTCCTTAGTCACAGTCATGACAGAGAGACAGAAACTGGGGGAGGCTGTATAGCTAAAAGTACAGCAGAGAATACAGCTGCTCTTTGACAGCTCATGTGATGGATTCCCCCTTTTAATGTGTTGTGCTCCCTAAAGCCTGCTGTATATAAACTTAAGGCAGTAGGGGAGGTCACACATTCACATAATTGATGGTATGATTCCAGCGCTCAGGGGAAGATAGGAGAGTTGTAATGAGACAGTAAAAGTAAACTATGAATGATGCGACAAAAGCTGAGGCTGATGTTAAATTACACTCAGAGAAATCGAGCGTTGCGTTAGTTCTGGCAGGTCACGTTAGTCAAGCTCGCATCAGCTGACTCTCAGCTGATCCCCATCTACCTATAGGAATACGACACCTATCTAAGCATCCATATATAAGGTCATCAGTATTATCAGCAGTTTTCACATTGCTCAGTAGCTAATTACCCTCCTCCATCCCCAACTCCTCCTCTGTCAGTTAGGATCCAGCCTTCTGATTCTCTTTGAATCAGACAAATGTGACATCAAAAAATGTGTACATAAAATTACTGAAGTTTAACAAATCTGCTATACTTTTGTTGATTCTGTTCTGTTTACCCTGGGGGGTTATTGCTGCTCTCCCTGCTCTCATCCATGCTAGGCTGCATGGATGCGCAGGGAGTTTTTGCCCAGAACAG
>JAFVLL020014579.1:0-12676 GCA_021397915.2 Tor tambroides | reverse complement strand
CACAGGTCAAAGAAATTTTTGACGACTCTCCTTTCTTTGTGCCAAACAACAGTGTCACCATCATGAATGGCACCAATGAGGGTACTATAACCTTTCTGTTTAACATATCCAAGCTGAATCACAAATGTAAATTAAACCCATAATGCAATGCACAGACTTTGAAACATTCTTTTTACACCAGCTTTCCTATGTCTGTTATTGTGATAGTGACCTGAGTGTTTAATATAGCAGTCTGGATTAAACCTTGTCTGGAAGCCTCCCACGCTCAGTATAAAATAATCCTCCACATTTTTTAATTTAAGTTGACAGTCGGTTTCATGAAAACTCAGACATTCACGTACTTGTCTTGTGGTTTTATGAGGTGTGACTAATTTCACATCTCAGACATGTTTAATTACCTGGGCTGGTCCTTGATGGCCCTAGTGTAGATGTACAGATGTATACTTTTAATGGATACATTAGCCTACATCTTAATGCAGTACTATTGAACATATCAAAACTACTTGTTAGTTATCAAAAGGTTCAAATGCCAAATAATGTCTAAATAGTTATTGGTGTTTACCATGTTATTCAGAGCTGAGACTCAATACTTAAGTGTTCAAATTCTGCATCTCAAATGCATGGATTCTCTCTCTTACAGGGGTCTTGGCTTGGGTTACAGTGAACTTCCTCACAGGTACAGTCATGACTTAAGTTATTAAAGTATGCAGTTTAACCTAAGAGTAGACCATGACTCAGCTCCCACCATGAGCTCTCAGAGCTAGCCCTAGATATATTTCTAACTTCCAATATACTTTAACATGCTTTTCATGGACTTGAATAACTGATATTTAAAAAGTTTACTATACCTTTGCACTGCAGGTCATCTATATGCTAAAACAAGGAAAACCGTTGGGATCCTGGATTTGGGTGGGGGTTCAACTCAGATTACTTTCCTTCCTCGGTTAAAGGTATAATGATAAAACAAAACCGCAGGTGACTACTGGCTAGAATTTTCAGTAGTTTTTTACATTGACACTGTTCTCCTCTCTTTTACAGAAAACTGTGCTGACTGCTCCTTCAGACTACATTGCCAGAATCAACATGTTCAACAGCACTTATGAGCTGTATACTCACAGGTCAGATAATTTTACAATACAAGTTATTTTGTGCCTTTCCAGACAAAGACCAACAATGTCATCTTTGTTGCATTTTTATGCTTTTCCCATTTGCAGTTACCTTGGAAATGGATTAAATGCTGCACGACTGGCAACTCTTGGTGCTCTTGGTGCTGATGGTAATTCTTACTAAAATGTTTTTATATTTTCTAATTTTGTTTCATAACGGATGATTATTAATTTCTCACAATGTTCAACCATCAGGTCTTGACTGGAAAGTTTTCAGAAGTTCTTGTTTACCCAAAAAATTCAGAGATGACTGGAGCTTTGGTGGAATCACCTACAAAGTCAGTGGAATCCCAGATGGTGAGTGACCTCAGACTCAGAATAAAGTCAGAATGAAATCCTTTTTTTTTTCTTTTTTTGCATGCAGTTGCAATTATAGTGAACAATTCACTGCGATAATTCTAAAGTCAAACAGAGACTAGTTTTCACAGTTCAGTCAATTCTCAATGGATAAAATCTACATTTTTGTTTTCTTTAATATACTGTTTCACGCAAAAATGTCACATTCAGGTTGACTTGAAGCTTCCATTTATAGTCAGAATAAAACTGACTAATTTATTTGATTTTACTTCAATTAATTTCTCAGGGTCTTTTTCTTTCTATTTTTGGCTCCATACAAACACTAACATAACAAACATTGTATTTAAACAGAGAGAAAATAGTCAGTTCACTCAGTTCACTCATCAAACAATTCAACACTCTCTAACCACAGACATGTAAAAAAGATCACATGCTTGGCATTTAGCCTAGGCTTTTCTCCCTTCAGCAATGTTGTGGTGCAGAATTACCAGCTATGATGGGCCTTGTTAAACAGTCCATATGGTTTCCAACTGGTAGACCTGACCAGCCAGTTAGCTTCAGGGGCATATGAAAGCTGCCTATTTGGAGCTTCCTGTGAGGAAACCTCTCCCTAAAGAGTTTGTGGCAAACCCTCAAACTGATCTCATTATGTTGTAAGGAGGCACTCTCCTTGAAATGCACACTCTCCATTCAAGATATCAAGCACAGGGTTAAGGTTAGGTTAGTCTCCACCTCACCATGGACCACTCACAGAAGTCTTAATGTCTGTTTTTACACTGATTCTGGGTGTCCAACTGGAGGCAAAGTTGAATTTACAAAAAGGGGAAAGGGAAGTGGTGTGTGGCCAAGTATGGTGACCCATACTCAGAATTTGTGCTCTGCATTTAACCCATCCAAGTGCACGCACACACAGTAGTGAACACACAACCAGAGCAGTGGGCAGCCAATGCTGTGGCGCCCGGGGAGCAGTTGGGGGTTCGGTGCCTTGCTCAAGGGTCTCACCTCAGTCGTGGTATTGAGGGTGGAGAGAGTACTGGTTATTCACTCCCCCCACCTACAATCCCTGCCGGACCTGAGACTCAAACCCACGACCTTTGGGTTACAAGTCCAACTCTCTAGCCATTAGGCCACAACTACCCCTATATACAAGGTACTGAGTATATATGTGATAGACAAATATACCCTAGCACAACATAAAAACCAAACTGTCATTGGTTGCTTCACATGTCAGTCAGACTGACTGCTCGTGTCTAAACAGGGATTTCTTCAAAAAAAAAAAAAAAATCTCCAAAGTGGACCACCAGACTATATACTGATAGTCAAAAGTCTGGCTAAATGAGACAGGAAAAAGTTTAAGGTTTAAGATATAGTGGGGTACAATTACTGAAAATAATTTTAATAGACATTAATATCAGAAGTATAAATACATCTGGCCCTTTGTTTTCAGGATTTGCAGGGTACAAGTTGTGCTACCAAGAGGTAATGCGGGTGGTGAAAGGGATTGTGCACCAGCCCTTTGAAGTCAAGGGAAGCAGCATCTTTTATGCCTTCTCCCATTACTTTGACAGAGCTGCGGATACTGGTCTCATTGGTAAGTAAGACTATATTAGGGATAAGGATCAATGCTACGGAATGTCTATAAATGATTTAAGCCTTGTGGGCAGCATGCCGACATATTGGGCCGTTAAGCTACAGGCGTCCAGAGTTCGAGTCCCGGCTCGAGGACCTTTCCTGATCCCGTCCCCCTCTCTCTCTTTCTCTCTCTCCCACTTCACTTCCTGTCACTTCTACACTGTCCTATACTGAGTCAAAAAAAGCCATAAATATAAATGATTCATCTTTAAAAGTTATGCTGAACAAATTGTTTTGTCTCAATCTTTTAGACAAATCCCGTGGTGGTACTGTGGAAGTCAGGGATTTTAAAAAGAAAGCAAAAGAAGGTAAGACTCTGGACGTTCTCCCATTCTCCAAAGAACACTCAGGTCAAAGTCCTGCCGCACACATTGCACAAACATAAACCCTCGGTGCTTATTTGCATTTGAGGTCCTCGACAATCACACTGGCTTCACAAAATGATAGCTCTGCCACCGCATAAACACAGGTTGCACCTCTCCCACACAAATGCTTCGGCTTGCATGTGTTCACCTTTTTTGTAACTCTCCGACCCGCTATCTCAGCTTTTCCATGCCCTTACTAGAGGAATATGTTGTGAGTTCTTCAACAGAATGTGACACATGTCAGTTTGAGACCTGAAACTGATTCATGAAATGTGGCTCACTTGGTAGATTGTGTCCAACAGTAAATGTCCGCAGAGAAGATTTATCACTTGGGGGAATGAGTTGGCGCCTTATGTAAGGCTATTATTTGTACGCTGACACTGTCGCATGGTCTCGTTGAACCACATTTGGCACATCAGTTATCCCAGTGGCAGCAGCCCTGTGGATATCCCCCTCCTCCTTGACCACGAGACAACACCTAATGCCCAATATCTAACTGGAGGCAGGCAGGACTTAATGTCACACCCTTTGCGGGAACACTTGGTATCCCTTGTGTTCTGGAGCACAATCAGCACTTGTGTACTACCTAGGGTATGAAATTGTTCATTCCCACTTTCCTCCTCATCCCAAACTTTCACAAATCACGTTGTCAGCTGGAGGAAAAACAAAACATTGGGTAGACTTGATTCACAAAGATGTGCCAGACGGTTGTAGCAAACACAGTACTGGTGCCTCAAAGTCTTACCTGATTTTCCCCAGACTCTGACACACTGTAGCCTGACAATCAACAGTCTGGGTCTCACTGGATAGTGTATACACTATGCTTATCCTCTCTTGTGCAACATAGGAATCTTTTAGTCTTTTAATCTTGTCTTAGATTTTTTTATTGCCCAATTCTGTACTCATAGAGTTACAAAATATTTACATTTTCTGAAGAAAATGTGATTGGTGCTTGCCCGTGCAAAACTCATCGCCATGAGCATTGCTATGTGGTTGCAAAACTTTTCAAAGTAGTTCTTAGTGCTAGGGTGTTCTGGGTGGGTGGTTGCTAGATAGTTGCCACCACTTTCCTCAACAAGCCACCCAATTTGAGGTAGAACTCATGTCTGTAGCACAGACTATGTGGGATGAGAAATGCGTCAAGGTTTAATACTAAGGCTCAAGGGTTTGTTCAAATCCCTAACTTTAAGCAATAGTAAATGCTTCCCTTAGCAAGCACAGCTAATTATTGTTCTTTTCTTTTTCTTAAAACAGTGTGCAACAAGATGACTAAATACCGTCCGATCAGCCCCTTTTTGTGCATGGACATGACCTATATAACATGCCTGTTGAAAGAAGGATTCGGGTTCAAGGACAGCACTGTTCTGCAGGTGAGTGGGAAATATTACAACATAATTCTGAAAATTTACAGGAAATACACTATGGGGTCTCAAACCTAAAATTGGTCTCAAACCTATTTACTAGCTCAGTGTTTGTACATATTTGAGCATACAAAAGTAAATTGCCAAAAGCCTAAGTTAACCTTCCTTGGCAGACGAAGTAGCACAAATTAGGCAGCATAATGGATTAATGATCTTTTTCTTTTAACAGCTTACTAAAAAGTTGAATAATGTGGAGACAAGCTGGGCACTCGGCGCCATCTTCGATCATTTCCACAATCTCAACATTCATTAAAGCCTGCAGTCTTGCAGTGGACACCAGTATGAGGGGGAGCACAGGGGTCAAGCAGGGGCAAAACTCACCTGATGAAGAAGCCCCTCTTTGTCCTCCTCCATAAGTTTCAGACCTGCCCAGCACTGCAGCCCTGTATCACAGTGCTCTCCCCTCTCATCAACTAAACACTTACAGAACTGTTCACAAAGAAATCACTATATTTTTGTAAAGATGGCCAGGCCAGCCTGCTATTTCTACTGTATGTTTACATTTTTTTCAGTTGCTGTCTCACCTGAGACACTGTCTGTCTGTCTAAGTTGGCAGTTTTCAAAGTTTCAATGTTTAATGCACCCATTTAAAGCTCATGCTGTTGTGCAGGATATTGTGCAGTGGGATACATGTAAAAACATTGTGTTTATTATTGTAGCTTCTGTAGTCTCTTCTGCAGTAACCTCTTAGTAGTAGTGCTTGCACAGTAGTGTAGTGCTGTTTAAGGTTATGGTAAATTATACTGAAATTTCCATTTAGTGCCCCTATCTAGCACGTAACAATTTAACGTAGATGGTTCAGCTACAGGCATCTGTATATGTTTTGGAAAGTTGTTTGGGATCAGCAGCTAAACTTGGGGTTGATTGGGCAGGTAGGGATAAGGACAAATCATACATGTACAGTCACTTTACTTGAGCACTTGAGTTCTGTTTTACATATTAATGAGTAATGCATGTATTTACGCTTATCTGTTTGTATGTTAAGAAGGTTTGCACAGCAGAGTTGAAGAGCTGAGTTGGAACATTTTCAGAAGCATATCACTCTTGGTGAAATTCTATAGGGGCTTTTCTTTTTTTTAACCAAGTTCTAACCAGACATGGTTTTTAACACTGAATGGCATGCAGTTAAATACACTAGCACTGCAGCCATTATCAAACTCAAATAGGTATATAAATGCTTACATGGCTAAATACTTGGATAAAATATAACTCAAATGACTACTGGTCAGAAGTTATTAAAGTAGACATAAGTTACTGTATTCAAAATGGAGTTATTTTTATGCCAACACGCTAACAAAGTTTAGAATACCTTGAACCTCATTTATGTCTTTAAACTTGGGTTGGACATTATGGATGGCTTTAAGTAATTTAAGGGGGTCATTGTGTAGAACAGCGTTGAAATGTTACTGATTTGTGTATGCAGAGATGCTCAGGTGTAATTGGGCAGAACTAGGTTAGATTTTGTGACAGGTGCATACTGCTGACCGATTTAGGACCAATTTTTGGCAGTATCATGTTCAGTGTGTTTTGTGAATTATTGTACAAATATTTATTACATGAATACTTGCTAAATATGCAGTGTGCCGTTGTTGCATCTTGTTAATCCGTCTGCTTCTTTAAAGCTGCTTAAGTATACCTTTTAATGTATTTTACTATGTCTGTATATACACATCAGTAATGTACTTTTTTTTACCAGTTGTCATAGTTCAATGTATGACATGAAATTACTATGCACTGCTTTGCATTTTTAGAGTTATTCTCGACAGCAAATGCTATAAATATGCTTTCCAATTCAATGTTGTGTATGAAGTGATATTGTACATGAATAAAAAATATAAGAAAAATCTGTTATTGAATAGCTTAACTACATGTGATTTTAAAATACATTTAGCCTACAAACTTCTCTTCATCCTTCAAGTGGATAAATCTTGAACATTACAGATATTTTTCTCTCAAACATTGTAGAATAAAGTTGACATAACTGCATAAAGGGTAGCAGCCTAACCTATAACTAAAAACTTGATGTTCGTGTGTATCAGAAACTATGTAAACACAAAATACATAGCAAAAATATAGACAATTTTTGCTTGCTTACCTACTCAGAATGAGATGAATGGATTTCCTTGTTGATCAAACTGGGAAGTAACCAGTGTTGCCAACTTAGCAATTTTTTTTGCTAAATTTAGCCTAGCAAATGTAGCAAATTAGCTCAAAAAGGGAATTGTATATAAATAATTACAATTAATTATGATTAATTACAATTATTTATATCGGCTGACAGTAATAACTGTCGCAGAATTAAATTGCCATCAACTAATCTGTTCGTCCAGCGAACATTAAGTTCATATCAACTCTAAGAAAGGATATTTTCTTGGCCACAGAAAATACTTTTCTAAGTATTAATGCATTAGAGCATGTAGCAAGGATCGGAATCGTAAAGGGACATTAATATGCAAAGCAGAATCAGAAACTCATGTAATTTGTGCACACAACCTTTATTAACTAAACACTAACGCAGACTAGTCTAACAAACAAACAAACAAACAAACTAACAAACAAACATACAATCACTCATACATGGGGAAAGGGCTAATGAGAGTTGATGGATGAGACCATCAGGAAAGCCATAGAATGCAGTTATGGAGAAAGTCATCCACCTGAGTAAAACCATCAGCGCCGTTTATAACGGGGTCTATAACTTGTACTAATAACCTCTGTTTCGTTTAGTTAAATGTACAATACTTGCACTGCCTTTGGTTGGGTCGAGTGTCCAGAATGCAGTCTCAGATGAAAGTCTTAATGGTTTTAAGGTTTTGGAGTCCCGATCACGTTCTTCCAGGTTGAAGAGTGATGAATTCCAAAGATGTTCTGAGGTAGAAATGTTCTTTCCAGGTAGAAAGTGGAAACAAGCTAAGAAAGAGATCTGCTGAGGTCCAAGGAGCTTTGGTTGAATGGAAAGACAAGGCCGCAAGGCCTGGCGCAAAACTTAAAGGTCCAGAAGAGTCCTAGCTCACATCCTCATCTTCTCAGTAATCTAACAGAAACGCAGACTGGGGGGCGTCACTTACGTGAGAGCTTTATCTGCTTTGGAGGTCACACCTCTGTGATGTCAAAGAGCCAATGAGAGTCCTGAACTTATGGAGGGAAAGTTTTTATGACTCTTTGTCTCTGAGCATGGTAATTTGCATGGGGTTAATGCACAAACTACTTAAGATTCTTAGGACACTAATATGTTGCATAGGTATCAACGTGTAATATTCACTCTCAGTTAGATCATCCAAAGACGAATTGATAGAGACTAAACATGATACAACTAAAATGAGATTACCTAGTGATCTATCATAAGCATGCATAGAACAGGATACAATACACAAGAACATATACAAGAACAGTAATAATATACACAATGATCTAAAGATACGTGTTCATTCGAAGAAGGGTTTTCTATGAATTAAAAAGGAGGAAAGTTCTGTTTTTATGGGCATGGAGTGGGTTTCAGAAGGGTCTGTTCTTAATGCACTTTGCATCTCACATACTTTTGAGCAATAAAACAGTCTTATCAGATGGTTTCCCTGGTAACTGAGCCTTTTAAGGTGCTCTTCCAGGAGAAGGGTTCAAAGACCTTCACAATTTGTTTGTGGAATGAGAGGGTTTCCTGAATTATTCATTAAATATAATGACTAAATGTGTGTCTGATTCGTCCAAACGCTACACAAATTTTTCTTCCAAAAGCACCTAGCAACAACTTTAGCTATTTTTAAAATTTATTTGGCAACTTTTAGCAACTTTTGATAAGTGACTCAAGCAATAAAAAGGCATGCGTTTTCCAAGTTAAGAGGAAACCAAAAATGCCTAGCAGTACACACATCACATGAATCAAGTTAGCTGCTATTTGCAATTGTTCAATTTAACAATAGTAATAATAATAGTTGAATAATTGTTCAAGATACGTCTTGTTAGTAGCTTGTTCCTGTGATTGTTAATCAGTTAGTACACTGTAAGAAAAATATCTAGAAAAATGGAAACGATACTAGCAATTTTCCAAGACATTATCTGTTGTAACCCTGTAAACCGAAAAAAACTAAATATAATGTGTAATTTAAAATGCAGGTAAAAACCTATGAAAAATCAATACGGAAAATTCCTTAATATTAACATGGCAGATTGTGCCCTATTTTTACAGACTTTTCTTAAAGCGTAGCATGCAAACTACTAATACAATGCCTAAAACTATAATTGTTCAGAATGTGTAGTTTTACTAGTTTACTAGTTAATAAAAAATTGTAATTGTTCAGTAATTCAATGTTGTATTTAAAAAGTTATTTATATTTTAATATTATATTATGCATTTATATTATTTTACGAACAAATCTAAATTAACATACTGTATATAAAATATATTTTTTGCTGAGATTTGATGTAGTGACAATTTTTCGTCGTAATTACGTAATGACGTCATCGCGCAATGACATCACAATGTCATTTAGCAACTTTTAGCAACAGTTTAATTTAGTTTTGACAGCTGCTCCACAACTTATACAGGCCACTGGGAAAAATTTCTACAACCAGTCCGTCCCTGCACAAAACTGAATACATTAAGTCATATAATAAATCATGTCGCTGAAATCTTAACTGAGAAAAGTTACAACCATATAAATATATGAAATTTGATGTTCTTCCTGATCCTGAAACATGTTCAGTACATGCACAAAATTTTCTGACTTCACAGCAAAAAGCTCAGTGTTAAACTAACTCTCCTGGGAGTTTATTTGAATCCACACTCAAGAGTGTTAAAAGTAACACTGAAGCAGTGTTAAAGGTAATGAGATAATTAGGCAATTAATTAGGTGATGACTAACCATTACTGAAGGAAAAAAATCAAAATTGTCACCATTATAGTGATCAGTGTTTGACTATTGACCCTTACATTTTTAACATTAGATTTTGTTTAGCTGCTGTAACTGAGCTCTAACAGCCAGACAAGCCAAGAGCAGAAGTCGTCAGGTGGTGATGATTGTGCTTTAACTTAATTATTATTTGACCTGAATCACTGAACTCATTTAGAGTCTAATATCTGTGTCTATATTTCCTTTATTGATAGTGACAGCCTTGTGATTCCACAGCAAAATATCCTGTATTTTCTATACATTTTGGAAGGATGTCTTACAAGCTGTTCTGATCCAAAAAAAGAGAAACTTTCTGGAAGAAGTCTTTTGTTTAGGCACACACAGACATCAAGAGCCAGAGTATGAATCTGAAGAATGGTGACAAACAGCATATTCTGATAAACAGATCAACTCTGAACATCACAAAACAAGCTACTAAAAAGACACAAAAAGAATATAAAAGAAAATATAAAAGAAAATAGTAAGTATATAAAAGAAAATAGTAAGTATAAACAAAATTACAAAGACAATTTAGCTCATAATTCATGCCACAATGCATGATGGGAGCCATGGATGAGTTTTGATTGGCTACAACATGCTTTTTTGATGGTCACCGTTGTTGTGATTCTCACACTGATTCTTGATGTCTGTGTGTCTAAGTTAAAGATTTTTTTCTTTTTAAGTTTTTGATCAAAATAAGTTTTAAAAACATCTATCCTTATATTATTCAGAGTGAAAACCCGACTCAGTTATTCAGGTCACTACATGAAGGTTATGTCAAAACATAATCAAGGCCACATGATCACATTTCCTCTGGTTTGTCTGGCTGTTATAATTCAGTTACAGCAGCCAAACAAAATCTAATATTAAAGATTTAAGAGTCAAGATCCCAACTAATGCAAACACTGACCACTATAATGGTGACATGAAAATTTAGATTTTCTCCTTTGGTGATTCTGCTTGTTAACATCAGGTGTCTTCAATAATGGTCAATCATCACTTAATTAATCACCGAATTATCTCATTAACTTCAACTCTGATTCATCGTTAATTTTAACACTCGAGTGTGGACTCAAATAACCCCCCGGGAGAGTTAATTTAATACTGGGCTTTTTGCGGTGTTGTATGTTTGACCAGCCTTAAATGAATTGTGTACGTTTCCTATACAAAAAAGTTTGATTGTCCTTTAAATTATGTTCTTTTTATAAGAGGCCTTTATTTATTCTTTGTTCTTAAACTTTATACCATACAATAGCTGAAATTAATAGTATGAAAAAGTCTGAGAAATGGTACAACACATTTACTTTTTATTAGCAAAGGCGGCAAAGCAGTAGGAGTTACAGCTTATATTTTATATAACATTTTCATATGGGTGACTGGAAAAGATGGCATAAAAATGTTTTCCCACGAAGACGGAGGAATAAAATATAATTTATTAATTTACACTTATACATTCCATGAACAAAATCTTCTAACATTAGAGATCCAGCAAACATCCAGTTTGCAGCTAGTGTTTTACTTGCTGGCGTAGGCCATGATCTGCTCCTGTGGGTACAAGAAAAAAAATACACTGAATTACAGGTAAGCAATATTCATAATTCACAATTGATGTTTTATAGTTTTAATTTGAGAAATGCACATCTTCCCACTTTTGATCATGAAGGGTGACACAAGTCCTCCTTACATTACATTTGAGGCACATAAACTGGTTGTAATGTCTATAATAGAAACACCAAATGTGGGAGATATCCCTCAAGGCTTAAGACAAGTTACGGGGCCTCTGGTTGGAATCACTTAGTAAAGGAATGAAGCCATTTCATAAGAGTGGCCTGTAATAAAAAGGAGTGTGAAAACACAAGCCAACACCACCATGCACAGCCCTGCAACTCCACCCACACACTTTCGGTAACAGTAAATTTAGGGCTAAACATAGCCATAGTAGTAGCTCCTGACCATGTAAATTACAGGCACGGATAAGAGTAGAAAGGCATGTAATCAGAGGACAAGATGGGGGGATGGGGTTAGAGAGGGGAAGAAGTCAGAGGAAGAGTGAAAGAGGGAGCAAAAGTTGGAGAGGTGAAAGAAGGCTGAAGCTGGAAGCAGAACAGAGTGGAGAAAAAGGCACAGATGACCAGAAATGAACGAGAACACGAGCGCACTGCCACAGAGCTGAGGAAAAGAACAAGGTCCAAAGTAATGGAATACGATGCAGGAAGGGAACAGATTGTCCAATAATTTCAGAGCAGGAAATAAAAATAAATCTGACATTTTGAAGGAATTGTGGGAAGAATAAAAGATGTTATCATACTTTAAGTGGAGGCAGTGCGTTGGTAGCCTGCAGGCCGAAGGTTCTCAGTAGAACCACAGGGGCGGCATTAGTAGAGTACAGTCTCTTCATGAGGTCAATGGCTGCCATCATAGGAAGATTGTGTCGCTGACGTTCAGTCTCAAACTCCAACAAATGCTGCATGGCTCCTAGAGTTCAAAGGATCAACGTTTAAACAGTAAAGCATGTGAAGTCCTTTCTGTTATCCATTTGATTTGGTACTAGTTCTCTGCACAGAAATCTGCAGAATCTTGCAGAAACCTGCAGAAATCTCTCCCGATTTACACAACAATCATATGGCATCAACTTTTACACATCTCATGCCTTGCCGTTGAATTATTATTATTATTTTTATTTTTTTTTAAATACTATTAATTAGCAATGAGAAAGTAGTAATTTCTGTTTAATTACCACATTCACTAAAATACTTTACCATAAAATTCAGGTGATTTTCCTCCAAAATCAAATAACTGCAATATGGACGAATGTGGAAAACATCAGTTACTGCTCTTAATTATACATATATGAATTTCTAAGAAACTGATGTCAACAGTTCCTCATAAGATTTCCATTTGTGGCTGCA
>JAFVLL020014578.1:0-11914 GCA_021397915.2 Tor tambroides | reverse complement strand
ATCATGCTGGGGAACATGGATCACCAGTTTTGTTGTTGTTGTTGTTGTTGTTTCACAAACTCGTAGAGTCCATGATAAGGCAAATGAGACATTCTTCTTATAGTCACCCTTAAAAAAATCTACCTGTATGCATGTGACAGCTATTGATTGATTCAACAATATTTTACTTAGAAATATTTTACTTTCAGAGTTACTGAGGCAATCAGCAAGCAACTATCACCTTTCTGGATGGAAATTGCGACAACCAGGAGCAATTAAATCAGTCCTAATCATATTTATATGCGATGTTAATAGTCTTAAATATAATCAATAATTATTTGCATTTATTAGACCTTGAGAATGTGTATGCAGTGTGCATAATTTGGAGAGTAATAAAATTAAGATATGATAGGAACAACTGCAGACTTTGTAATGAGCTGTAGAACAATTATTGGTGGAAGGCTAATGGGAGAGAACAGCGGTGCTCAAGCTTTATAGTTATGTTCATTTCCTCATGTTTCATTAACTTGGCCGAAAAAAAAAAAACTGTTTCAGCAGTGCAGCAGAAGAAACCTACTGAAAAAGAAAAATCATAATTTTCCATTGCCTATGGCAACCACTTTGCTGGAGTTTGATAAAAAAATGCTCTTTTATAAGCCAAAACTCTGTGATTACACACAGTGCTTGTATCGGATGGGGATTTTCTTGTTAGGCAGACGAGCAAGACGAGTTCTGCTTGGAGCGACATCAGAAAATTGCACTGACAGAGTCATTTAAAAGATCCAGCTAAATGAAGTGAACAACGTCATTGCAACATCAGCCAGGGATACAACTAAACAACCTTTCCCTCTTACTGGATGAGGTATAGAAATATCTTTAGGTGTGAGTCACAGACTACATTGTGCTGTGTATGGATTGGATTTGATCCAAGGCCAGACAGAGATGGGTTACAGGGCATCAAAGAGTGATCTCTCCATTAGTGTTGTGTCTTCTCTCAGTGTCATTTATCTTGACAGCCAGGAGGCAGAAGCTTTAATATTAATATTAATGGCTGAGACTAACTTAGAGCCAAGTTAGGGTTCAAACTAGCTTGCCAGAACAGTGCTGTTCCCGAAGAATAGACATTACCCTCATAAAGTCAAGTCCGATAGGTAAGTTTTGGTTTGACTGATTTCTGTTGCCAAGTCTGATCTATTTCAGAATGGGCGAACTGGACTGAGGTCTTAGATTCTATATGCTTGCGATTCTCGGTGGAGAGTTTTAGAGTCAAGCCAGATCATAGTAAGTGGGAGATCAAGGCTAAATGATTTTTCAGTTTGGTTTCATTCCTCATTTGTGCCCTTGATCCAAATGAATCTTTGGCTTTATGTGTTTTGACAGGTGCTAAAAGATGGCTGCGGATTCTCACAATGGCCCTGATTGCTGGCAAGATTTCCGTTAATTCTCCAACTTCCCTCATTAATCTCATATAGCGTTGTCTCACTGGATTTAATTGAATTGCTCCATTGTGCTCAAATGGTGCGGAACAGTGAGCTTATTTTTTTGGGAATGAGCTAAATCATTATCAGTGATGTTACAAAAAAGTTATACAACTACTTATAATACAATAGCGCAGAGAAAAAAACTGTTCTGATTTCCTTCCTATTAACTGGTCTAAACAAGCTTTCAAAAATGGTTTACATTTATCCTTCCACCTAAAACGTAGAACATATTTGCACCTAGTGACAAAACCTATGTTGAAGGGTTTGCTTTGAAACAGTTTTCACTTGTACTAATGTAAATTTCACAAATAATTACAAAGAAACTGCAAGTAACACATTTAATTAAACATGAAATTTCTCCCACATGCTCATTGACTTTTTGGACTAATCAGTTTGTTCACAAGGTGGCAACACTGGCCCGATGTTTCACAGTTAAAAAAGAAATGGAAGAGACAGAACAACAACAACATTTTTTATTGGTCATAAGTTCGAACAAGTAAATCAACTTTATTTTTTAATCAGTCATAACTTCTGGAGAGAAATAGAGCAGACATTGGTCAACTTTCTAGTGTGCATGTGTTGTCCCCCTGTATTTGCTCATGCTGTCAAATGGAATGTACTTTGAAAGACTGTATGCATACACTTTCCGTTCTCATCAAAACTGAAGTGTTACGGAACAAACGAGACGAGAGCCATGCGGATCCATCTGCAAAGTTTTATTATCAGACGTGGTCATAAAACAGGCATGGGTCGACAGCAGCAACAGGTATAGCACAGACAAGATGAAAGAGTTATCCAGAGACAGGCGTGGGTCAAACGACAGCAAACGTAATCCAGACGGCGAGACAAATGGGTAATCCACAAACAGGCAATAGTCTGAGTGGGGTATATAGTGTGTGTGTGTGTGTGTGTGTGTGTGTGTGTGATTGGCTGCAGGTGAGTCCATAATCAGTGCAATGGAACATGGAGAATGTAGTCTGGAGTGACACGTAACAGTCTGTGTAGTGTGGGAGTCAATATAATGAGATGGCGGCCTCTGGTGGCAAGCAGATGAAAGGCCACGGAAAGGATTCATGACAAAGCCCCCCCCCAGGGGGCCAGGGTCCATGTGGAGGTGGAGGATCTGGGGACTGAGACAGGACAAGCAGAGCAGGGAGCCAGGGCGGAGCAGAAGACCACCAGGACTGGGCAGAGGACCACCACTGCAGGGAAGGCGGAGCTGAGGACCAACAGGATGGAACAGGTGGAGCCAAAGACCAACAGGGTGAAACAGGTGGAGCCAAAGACTACCAGGACGGAGCAGACAACCACCACAGCAAAGCAGATGGGTCTGAAGATCCCCACGGCGGAGCAGACGGAGCAGAAGGCCACCACGGCCAGATAGAGATTGTCAAAGAAGCTGAAACAAAGAACACAGACAGAAAAATCTACGGCCCCAATGGTCGGAACAGGAAATACAGTGAGTTTATCAATAGTCTCCTTGGGCATGACTGACAGGGTTGAAATTTCAGTGTTGGACTCCTTGAGAGTGGCTGGACAGACAGACAGTTCGATACCAGACACATTACTGGAAACCCGACAAACAAACTTTTTAATGCTTAACGAAAGGACTGGTAGACCTTTCATAACTGACATCAGTAACTGAAACTAGATAGGCGATCAGTTCAAAATCAATAGCATTGCCTGAGACTAGATTGGCAGACAGTTCAGGGATTGAAGCTGGATAGACAGATGATTCACAATTGGATGTATTGACTGAAACTGGGCTGGTAGACCCCTCATAACTAAAATCAGTAACTCAAATTGGACAGGCTATCAGTTCAAAACCAAAAACATTGACTGAAACTGGATTGGCAGACAGTTCAGTGACTGAAACTGGACAGACAGACAGTTCAAAATCAGACTCATTGACTGACACAGGACTGACAAAAAGTTCATCAGACATATTACTCAAAATGGGACCCACAGATAGTTCAACGTCAAGAGCATTAATTATAATTAAACAAGCTGACTCTTCACACTCAGGTTCATTAGTGGAAACTGGACGATCAGGTAGTTCACTTGTGGCCTCTCTGGCAATGACAGGGTTAACAGTACATACAGGAAGTTCATTTATGGCCTTAGTAGCTGTGACAGGCAGGGTTGAGATTTCCCATATGGCCCTTGTAGCCGCAGCGGCACCATCAAGAAGTTCACAGACAGCATTCTCGGTTGTGCTATATAAGGCTGAGAGTTCATAGGCAGCCTCCTTGGTTGGGTTGGGGCAGGACACTAGCTTATACTTGGCCTCCTTGGCCAGTTTGGAACAGGGCAAGAGTTCACAGATGGCCTCCATAGTCATGACAGGACAATCAGAGAATTCACAGACGGTCTCAAGAAGGCCGTCTAAAAAGAAAGGCCTCATTGGCCGGGACGGAACATTGAGTAAATTCAGAGTCGATCTCTGTGACTGCATCAGGACAGAAAGGTCATTACACACTGAGTCCGAAATTTTCGCATGTTAAAAAAATTAATTCAACCTCACGTTGCGTCAATCACATTTACACACTGCCTCCGAAACTTTCGTCTGCCATAAAAAATCTGATCAGGTTCGATTTTCTGCATTTTTGCATCTGTAGCAAGCATTTTGATAGGAAAGGATGACGAATATGAAAAAATGCATACATAAATTTCGGACTCAGTGTGCAAGGACCTTAAGAGTTCTAAGGCGGTCTTCGTGACCATAACAGGCAGGACTGAGAGTTCATGATTGGCTTCTAAGGCCGAGACAGGTTTGACAGGAGATTCACTGAGGGTTTCCATGACCTCGTCAGGAAAGACAAAGAGTTCATAAATGGACACCCCTGACACATCTGGAGTTTCTGCAGTAGCATCAGGAGCTTCAACAAACTCAGCGAGTTCAGAGGCAGCGCTTTCAGTCACAAATGAGGCATCAGGAAACAGGGAGAGTTAATTAACATTCTTCTTAACAGGATAGATACAGAGTTCAGCAACAGTTTCTTCTACCGTGACATTACAGGCTGAGAGTGCATTGCTGGGTGCCACCACCGCGCATGGAGCTGAAGCGAGCGCTGCCACCTCGGGAGGTTCTGCACCGTCAGCCACCACCTCTGGAGAAAACATAGTGGGCGCTGCTGCCTCTAGAGTTTCAGTGGTGGTGTGAACAGCCCAAACACACCATACAGTGATCCCCATTATGGGAAATGCTACAGACAGGGGAATCAGTTCAGGAAAAGGAAGGTTTGAGAGTGCTGGTTTAGGGGTACCAGATGCGTATACTGACACCAGCGGAGGATCCTACACACTGGATGCAAGTCTTGGATACCTTAGAACTGACCTCAAAGATCTGGGTACAACAGACGGGACGTGACAGAATTCTGGACGAACAGATGAGACGTGACAAGACTCTGGGAGATCAGATGAGACGTGACGAGGCTCTGGAAGATCAGTGGAGACATGACGAGGCTCTAGAAGATCAGCTGAGACGCGACGAGACTCTGTTAAAACACCTGAGACGTGATTCTGGAAGATCAGCTGAGACGTGATGAGATTCTGGAAGATCAGCTAAGACATGACAAGACTCTGCAAGATCAGATGAGATGTGGTGAGACTCTGGACGATCAACTGTGATGTGACAAGACTCTAGATGATCAGCGCTGATGTGATGAGACTGGACAATCAACTGTGACGTGACGAGACTCTGGGCGATCAACTGTGATGTGACGAGATTCAGCTGTATGATCAGCTGTAGCAAATTAGCTCAAAAGGGAAATATCTAGGATTAATTATAACTGGTTATAATTAATTATAAATATTTAGATTATATTTCAGAATTAACTGTAGCAGAATCACTATTCACTGAGCAGACAGTATAATCTTTTATCAATTCTAGGAAAGATTATCTTCCTGGCCAAGAAGAACAGCTTTCCTACTTTATACAGTACTTGCAGTAGCTTAGCATGTAGCAAAGATCAACATTCAGTGACTTCGAATTGTGAGCAGCACACAGAGACAATCAATTGTGAATATAAGGGAATTAATAAATGAAACTACAGCTAACATACAACTAAACTAAGCAAAACACATACATAGAGAAAAAAGGTAAGGAAAGATAGAGAGAAGAACAAAGAATGGCAGTATTTAGCATCAATTAACCACAACCTAATGAGAATCATCTGAGAATCAAAAATCACCTCAACAAAGGGGCCCAAACTTAGACACACATCTAACTAGTTGGAAACGGTTACTTGCATTGGCTTTGTTGCTGAACAAGAGTCTGGATGTGGTAGACAAAAGAGGTTCTTGATGAGTTCAGTAGGAGTGAGCTGGAGGCTTTCGTTGGGTTCTTCTGAACATTGTAGAGTCCACAGCGAATCGACAAAGTTACTTGAAGATAAAAAAAAACTTCCGGAAAGGTCAGACTCAGGGGTGAGTCTTGGAGAGTGTGTCTCAAAGGGATTAAGCAATGATTGATTTGGATTAGGGACTTTTAAAAGTCTACCAGTCACACCCATGTTTGGCAGACTGACCAATGTAGAGGTGTGAATTTTGAGCGGGAGAGGTTCCTTTGTCTCACGCAACACCTTATTTCCATGGTTTATGGTGGTCTGGAGGATTTGTCCAATATTAAGTCAAAGTATGGCAAAAAGAGCATGGTGCAAATTATGGTGACATAATATACATCATTAATCGAGGAAGAGGAAGACGGTTATTTTGATACCTGGCATGCCATGGATTGGGAAACATTAAGGCAGTAATACATTCATATGTCTAGATCCAAGTAATTGGAGCTTCAATACAGTGCTATTGTTGCTTTTGAGTATGTCTGGGCCACGGTTAATGGCTCCTCGTGGGGATGGGGGAATCATTCCTTCCCCCTGGAATCTCTTTGAAGCTCACAGTGAAAGTTGACAACTGTCCCTGCTAGCGTTGGAGAAGATATTAGAGATGATAATGCTCTTTAAACTAGAGGTGGACGTTATACATGCATCTGTAATTGCATCTGTAATTTAGTTATAACAAGGGAGGAGGGAAAGTTTGCGATACCTAAACCTGATCGAACATGTTGATTGCATTCAAATGCTACAAGCGCTGACTTTACTTGACTCAGGATGATCAGCTGTGACTTGACTTGACTCAGGGATGGCAGCAGTGACATGAGGGAGTGTAGTTGTCACCACCATTTTGCAAGCGGGCTCTGCTTTCGCCGCCATTATGTGAGCACGGACTGGTGAGGCCACCATTTCACGAGTGGTTTTAATCACCGGAGTAGCAATCAGCATACTTGAATGTCCCAGACCTTGCGCTTTAATAAACTCGGCAGCCACCATTACAGGCACAGACGCAGTCCTCCTCCGCAACACCCACAGTGAATGAGGAACCGACAGACAACAAGGCAAAATCCAAAAACTGACTAAAGGATGAACGCGGTCCCTCGCGAGGGAGTCTTGACTTTCATGGCTGGTTAATGCCATCGCAAAAAAAAAAAAATCCATTAACATACACGTCACATACACATACGCAAGTCAGAGCTTGAAAAAAAATCCATTAACATACACGTCACATACACATACGCAAGTCAGAGCTTGCCCTGCTTGAGGGATAATAACAGACTTACCATGCTCATACCTGGCTAGTGTCCTGTAGAAAAGCTGCTGGATCCTCGTTTGGCTGAGTATTCTGTTACGGAACGAACGAGACGAGAGGTGTGCGGATCCATCTGCAAAGCTTTATTATCAGATGTGGTCATAAAACAGGCATGGGTCGACAGCAGCAACAGGTATAGCACAGACAAGACAAAAGAGTTATCCAGAGACAGGTGTGGGTCAAAAGACGGCGAGCGTAATCTAGATGGTGAGGCAAACAGGTAATCCACAAACAGGCAATAGTCCAGGCGAGGGGCAAACACAGTCCGAAACAGCAAGACAAAGAGATAATCCAAGACAGGTTAAAGTCCAAGGCAGGCAGAGAACAGACAGGACGAAGCAAACAGACCAGGATCAAGACACGGATGAATCAGGCAATGAACAGGACTAGACTAGAATTAGACTGGGAAAAACTCGGAATGGCTCCGTAATGTTGCTATCACAAACAATACTCGGCAATCTGAGAAAGGTTTGAGTGGGTGTTATATAGTGTGTGTGTGTGTGACTGGCTGCAGATGAGTCCATAACCAGTACAATGGAACATGGAGAATGTAGTCCGGAGTGACACGTAACAGTCTGTGTAGTGTGGGAGTCAATGTAATGGTAGGGCGGCCTCTGGTGGCGAGTGGACGAAAGGCCACGGACAGGATTCATGACAGAAGTATACTTTGGGCTTCATGCTTATTGTAGTGTTATACTGTTAGCATAGCAACATGCTAACATGAATCTCTACTGAGCTCAATTGCAAGTTGAGTCTTCTGTGTGGAGCACGGTTTGTGTGAGTTGCTGACTATGTTCAGTTAGGATTTTGGAAAATCATTGTTGACTTCAGTAATTAACTAGCAAACTTTTCAGCATCTGGCTTCCCTTTGTGTTCTTCAGCACTTCTTTCACCTTCTCATCATGTGCAAGTGCAGATATAGCAGAGAAAGTGGCTAATTTTTTAGCTCTATGTTGTACTCTGTGTCTGGTAACGCTTGTTTATGGTTCAGTGAGGCTTTGCAAGCCATTTATATGGGTAATTAATCCTGGTATCACTAACATAAAGAGCTGTTTTACTCATGTGATGTGCCCTCATTACCTCTTCTCTCATGTCAGTGTGTTGTTTGGTCCACACAAGTTCTTTGTAGTAACATTGAAGATGTCATGACCAGAATTCTTAGTCTTCATTCTTGGTTTTTAATAAACACAGTAAATTTTGGCTGGTTATCACGGTCCAGTTAACCCTGCTGGAAATACCATGAATACACCATCTGCCTGCAAAAAAAGCATTGTTGGTCTCAACACACTCCAAATCCCTTTAATGTGCAACATCCAGATGTTGTTTTTTTATGGACTGTGACAGAGTGTACACTTTTTTACAGTCATTATTATCTGCACTCAGCTTTGAGATTGTTTCCCCATCATCTAAATCCTTTCCTGCATTGTCAGTGTGGAAAAAATCTCATTGTGCCTGTGTACCTTTTCATCAGCCTTTGAACCTCAGCACATGCATATTGGCTTCTTTTATTTCCCCACTGGCTCTTGGCTGCTTTTTGATTCTTTACCCATTTGTGTGATGGCTTTGCTGAGATCTTGCTTGGGTCTAACTGTAGACTCTCTGACAGTCTGTGAATCCCTAATGTACACTACAGGACTGTGGGCAGTTCTCCTTTGGGACAACTCTGTACTAGCAATACTCTACAGCAATAATAAATGCTTTAGCTTTGTCACCCGGCTCTGACACCTTTTGTTAAATTTAGCCATCTCGTTAATCATACTGCATTTGCATTTTTAAAAGCGCCTTTGACATTGATGTATATTTTTTTCTGTCTTTGTGCGCTAGTGTTCATGCTCAATATATCACCTATTGTTAAAATGAATGGGTTCACTTGCTCTTTTGAGTTCTTTCTCTCAACTATACCTAAATGAAACCTGCCAAATTTGCAAATTCAAATGGACAAACTACTATACTGTGAAGAAAAAAAATAAATACATAATAATAATAATAATAATAATAACTGAGGTTAAAACAAGTGAAACAAATCTGTAACTTCTAAAAATACATTTTATTATTGATACATTCTCAAGTAATGATCACACATCAGGTCACTGAGGGTATATTTGCACAACAATGATTGTACTCAAAACTGAAAGGTTTTTTCTTTGCATATTTTAAAAGTTTAGTGTACAAACAACAATGTTGTCAAAACAATACGGATCCATGAAAACTACTAAAAATGCTGTATCATTCATGCCAGACCAGTAGTCGGCAATGTCGCCCTTTAGCATCATTTTTTGACATGCAGAGTACTCCGTTGCTTTCAGTTGTGTGCATTAAGCATCGGTACAAGACACATTTAATTATTTGCATGCATTTGTAATAATAGAAATAATTGTATATACATTTATACTTTCATAGATATTTTGGAGCACCTAACCACACCCCTACCCTAAACCTACATTTTTTCAACATTATAAAACAGAACAGGCAAATAAAAATACAGTCAGAGGTATTTATTGCTAAAACTGACCAAAAAGCTGTATAAAAGTATTACAAATAAGTTGTGTTGCATTCTGAGTCTTCTGAAGCCATATGATATATTTATTACTCAATATATAACTTAATCATGACAATAGAATTCTTATGCCCTTTGCATCTGCATATTGATGCCAGGTTTTTTATTTAAATTGATGATTAATTGCCCTGCATGTCAAAAAATGAAGCTAAATGATGCATGCACATGACATCACTATTTTACAAGTGTTTTTGTAGTTTCCACAGAGACGATAACGGTATTGCTTTCAAAAACTTTGAAACCCATTTTCAAAAGTTTGCATTTTCAGACCCCCAAAATGTTGTTGCTATGTAAATGAATGACTGAAACTCATATATATATATGTGTGTGTGTGTGTGTGTGTATATATATATATATATATTTATATATATATTTATATTTATATATATATATATATTTTTTTTTTTTTTTTCATTCTGTTTGAAAACGTTGTTGTGTAGATACCCCTAGCTCCAGCCCTGATTAAACACACATGAACCAGCTAATTAAGGACTTCAGACTCACTAAAAGCTTCCTTGCAAGTGTTGGAACTGGCTGGAGCTAAACTCTGCAGGATTTTGGTCACATTAAAGTAGTAGTTTATGATGGCTATTGTGAAGTAATCAGGGTTGGGAACCTACCAAAAATTTACATTGCTAAGCTCCCAACTAGTCATCAAGAAAGTTTGCCAATCCAAGCTGAAAGATATCCTTTAGAGAAAGTTACAAAAGCAGCTTGCCAAAGGAAAGATATTTTTATAATGATGAATTATACAAAAAAATAGCTAGCTGCAATTCAATCTAATACATTTTCATATTTTGACTTGTCATTTGTTGCATGAAGTAACCCAAACCTGTCCCTCGGTGTGACGGAAGTAGATTTAAAAAATAAATAAATAAATAAATAAAATAAAATTGTATGCAAATTGCCAAAAAGTAAATGTGTTGGTCAATCTCTACTATGGTACAGTGATGGTATATCATGGTATTTTACTATTTGTTGGTACTAAATTATCAGCATTTTCACATACCATGATATTCACATGGTACAGGGTTCATAACACTGTGGCAATTGTACTGTTTTAATCTGAAAATGTCTTTATACATTCACAAGCTGCACATGCAGGTGTTGAACCTAAAATACCCTGCTACTATTTATACGGAGTGAGAAACCAATCATAACGAATCAGTGTGTGAGTGAGCTATCAGAATGATTCAGACCGATTAGTTAATCAGTTCAGTAGAGTTAAATAGTTAAATAGACTGAGTGATAATTCGTTAACTGGGCTTCGCTGTAGTTGTGATTCTAAGCAGCTTACAGAACACATATTCATTGGTGTGTCATATATTGTCAAGGAAAACAAAAAAATAGCTTGTGTCAATGCTACCCAGCTGCTTAATCAATAAAATTTAGCTTCACTACTGAAAAGCTACATGATTTAACAAAGACTCTTCCACCTCACCACTAAGAAATGCTGAGGCGAAGCTACTTTTAATTAAGGTTAATTCAGGTTAACAAGAGCAGTCTGAGACACTAAAATTGTGAGCCAAAACAAGTTCACAAACTGCTGATGGGGAAGTTCTCAGCATTTCAGCCAGCTGAACAAATGCCACATCACCAATCTGGAACCTCCTCCTCAGAGAGCAGAGTGTCATTCCCCGCTAGCTGAGGACAGCGATGCCTGGATGGGTAAATGTGCACCCATAAGGACAATGAAGGCAGTGGGACGGGGGCCGGAAGCTTGTTCAGCACTGCTGTGAATGGAAATGGCACTTCACTGTAGATAATGCCATGTAGTTCACTGCACACTGATTCATTTGCTCTAGCCAGAGGATTCCTTCTCTCAGAGGTACAAGCTGATGGCTCACATAAGGTATTTTTCTTCCATCTGCAGCTCTCCTGCATGTGGTGATACCCTTATGTAAGCCATCACAGTTATGAGTGCATTTGATTTGAGCTCAGATGGAGAAATCTAATGTTTTTTAACTGGACGTTTATTGGATTCGTCACAATTTATGTGAGGTCAAAAGGTTAAATATTTCAAACACTTATTGGTTATGCTGTAAGACTGGCATGGTCTCATACAACAGGAGATTTCAAATAGAGGTCTGCGCGGGACTGTTTTTTAAGTCCTGCTCCCGCCCGCTACCGCAATATTTTCACTCTTTGTTCACCCGCTGTCCGCTTTGAATAATTTTCTTCCCGACCCGACCGTTCCCGCTAAATTAGATCTCGTTTCCAGAATCACACATTTAAATTTCCTTTACTGAAA